>JAQIWH010000010.1:0-130333 GCA_034695005.1 Cryptops parisi | reverse complement strand
ACCATTGGCTGATTCATCTCGCTGCCTCAGTTCTGTGCCAGCAATTCTGTGCCAGCTAATTTGGGATAGAGTATAGTCGTTCACTATAAGTTTAGTACTTTTTTGCATAATTTATTCTCAGCATTATTGCATTTTATTAATGCAACAATTGGTACTGGCTGTAACAAACAGGCTACATGTTTCAGTATCATGATCTTTCAAGAAACTAGCATACCATAGTATTTATAGCTGCTTGGTAAAACAATGGTGTGATTTAACGAAATTGCCTCTGGAAGCTTCTGAATTCAAAAGGCAAGGAAGCTTTCACTGATCAGCATGCATGTTGCAATTCTAAAAAAGATTTTTTTAAATTTATGAGTGATTGACTTTATTTTTCTCAACTCAACCTGAATTTGCATTCTCATGTAATGTAAGGCACATGCTTATCTTGCATATAATTCTTTAATTTGGATAAGTCAACAAGTTTTCCTTATTGTTTGTTTTGAATAGATCCGTATACTTCAGATTAATTTGTCAACTAGATTTTATTCTGTTCGTTTTGAATAGATTTTTTGCGATGCCTTCAGTATTTAGTGGAATGACTACCCCATGTCCAGATTGCAGAAGCGATTGTGTAGTTCGTACTCATGCCATTGATTCTTGGCCTTTGAGAGAAGGAAGTCGCAATTTAGGACAAAAATCTCTCGCTGTTCCACCATATCTTGTTCGCTACCCCTACTTGAAGCGTAGGTCTTTGGCATCGGTGAAAACGGGAATTTATCGTCCTGATCTTCCTTCTCTTCGCAGGCAAGAGAGAGATCATGTTCTGGGCCGTTTACCTAATGAAGATTGTCGATTCTCAACTACCCTGAGCAGACGTGAGACGTTTATACTAAATAGTTTTATTCTAGTTAGTAATTTATTGATTTTAGACAATCAAAGTTGGGATAATATAGAAAGTCATATACATGTGTCGTGTAGGACATTACACATAATAGGATATTATTTTTATAGTTGATGATATTCAGAGCATAATATAGTGTTAGGAAGCTTATGGTAGAACTTGTAGGCAATGGGGAATATTCAGCACTAGTAGATGACTAGTAAAAAAAGACAGGAAAGATTTTTTGTTTTCATTACTAATTCGTTGTTTTAACTCATGTTGCTTTACAACATTGGTTACTGTGCAGTTATTGTAACTCATGTTGTGTTGCAACATTCGTTACAGCTAGAGTATAGATTTCGATATAAGTCTTGGCATTTTCACCACGATAGAAAAACACTTTGGTCTTTTGTAGAATCTAGCCTGCTTTTACAGCTAGATTTGAAGTTAGTGAATATGAAAACTTTATTTTTTTTTGCATTTTCTAAACTGCCTAAGGTATGGGTGCCAATCTGGTTCCATCTCTTTTCATCTATTGTTTTGAAACGATTAGATATGACTTGGCATTGTGTAGTAAATTATTTGTTTCCTAAACTTTAAGAAACTTTACGTTTACATTTTGGTCGTCTTATGCATTCCATATAAAATGTGTCTGCAGCAGCAAGTAAATCTTTGCTTCTAATTATGTGCACTGTTGACTTATTACATAATTTATTTGTATTTTGTTAGAGGAATTTATGAATGCAACTTCGAACAAACTTCCTGATCCTATTGAAAAATACAGTGATGCAGTAAGTTGTGATACCCTAGTCGTTTAAAATATGCATTGCATACAACAACAAGCTTGCTTAAATAGTAGAAAAAACAAAGATTTGTAACATGACAGTGAACATAGCTTTTTTTATATTTTGGCTTTAGATGAATACCATCGTTGAAAGAGAAATGGTTCCTAAGCAGCATTTGTTTGATTTGTGGCTGAAGTACAAACATTAATTTTGCTGTAATTGATTATTCATGCTAAAGCGGTCCAAATAGACTTTTGTTGTTGAACGAACGTGAATGGGTTTATTGGGCAATTGTATTTTGTTGTCATTCCATCCAGTTGGTTTTGAATTAGATTTGAACCACTTTGGATATTAATTGTTAAAGAATGCGTATCCAAGTTTTTTTTAAACCAACCAGTAGACTGTCATTGTCATTGATTCTTTTTTAACAGAGATTATCAGACGGACTGGCATCAGTTTTTGAAATCAAACAGAACAGTGACACCTTTGGGTAAATTTCTACTTGCAATGGTTTATCAATTTATTTACAAACTAGTTGATTGTCATTAACGATTGGGGAGGGGGGAAACATTTCACTGTTATTTAGTTTATCTCGTTAGTTACTGTTTACATTCGTTACGGTAACGTACACAACTCTCACCCAGTTATAGTGTGGTACTCTTCTCATTCTAGTAGCTCATTGCTATAATTTGTTACAGTATTAACATCTGAAGCCCAGGATTTGGGATCTTTTTTTATATTCACATTTGTTTACATTCACGCTGTTATGGTACGAACCTGGTACATTACATTTTTGTCTGTCATTTCTGAGTGAGGCAATAACATCTCGCTTTTTACACTGCTGGAAAAATGAGTATGCTTTGTACTTCTATGATTGAATACTTTGTGGATGGATGGTACTCCTCTTCCACTTTGCAGTGTAATGAAACTATCGGAGATTATTTCCAAATGTTTTTGCATTGGTAGAAAGAAATGTTTGTATTTGGTTGTTCATGTTGAGTTAATTTAGCTCTTGTGTCAATATTTTCCTGCCATTGATGATATAACCACATTGTTGAAAAGGATCATGAAATAACATGCCTAATAACAGTACAGGTCTTCCTTTGCATTCAATTGTATTAGTTTTTTGCTACAATGCAACTTATAAAATTTATCAAGTCATTTGCTCAGATCAGAGCTATTGTCATGAGAAACTACTAAAACACTTGACAGGTAGTTCTTATTCACACAATTTATGGTGTTGATTAGTTTTGGGACCTATTGGTCCAGATGCGATAGTACATACAATGTAATGTTTTGTTTTCATTTTTGAAAGACTGAATTGGCATTGTTGATTAAAAAATTTTTATGTCAAAGGGCTATCTCCTTGTTCAACAAGGACTAACTTTGCCACTGAATAAGTCATAATTCTTGGGAAATCTGACACTATTGATAAATATAAAATGCATTCAAATGGTAACTACTGAATCGGAATGATTAAAATTGTAGAGAACCATACAGTTTTAATTCTACATGTAACTGATGTAGAATTAAATTGATTAAATCATCTCATCTTTTTCTTTGCAGAAATGAACCGAGAAGATTTGGAATTCTTTGGTTATGCTTTAAGAAAGGAAAGGCCAGAACTAACCAGTTTTTGGAAGGTAAATCACAACCTATTTTCAGTCAGCATAAAAATCATACTGTGCATGTAAAAAATGTGTTTAATTTTTATCTTTTTTTTTATTAATTGGTCTACATGGTGTAACTTTTATGAATCCATTTTTTAGCAATCTGTTTATTGTTAAATTTGGAATAGTAATTAATGATAATGCTGAGAGCCGCTAAGGTGTCCCACAAATATCATTCCAAATCTGTTGATTTTGAAAATCTATATAAATTTTTCTCACGGCAAAGAATAGAATATGTGCAAAAATATTCAGCTAATGAAAACTTTATGAAAAGAAAATTCTTTTTTATACTGTAACATTTTTCTAGAAATTTTTTAATTTGGAGAAAAATCTACCCAATGTGTAAAATAGCATGTAACATACAACATTATCTTTTGTGTGTAACTAACCATTCTTTACAGTAGCAGCATCAACGCATATTTACTGTGCATGGTTTACTTATCCATTGTGCAAACATTATTGCATAGACCAGTAGAATACAGTTTCATCATTGTACACAATACTGTGAAAAATGGATCAAATGCCTATCATTTTGATTAAATACTATCTATAGACAGCCTGCATCGAGTCTGTCATACTGAAAGGGCTACTGTATTGGACCGAATGTCTTATCACTAAAGTCTCAAGTATTGCATGATTGAGGTGTCTTACGCCTTCGTTTGGGTGCCTCTTAAACATGTACCTGCACCTACCATTCCAGTTGACAAAAATTTAACTGATAATGATATCGGTGTATGTGTGTATCATATAAATTGTATGTGCATTAAACCGAAATCATTTTTTGTTTTAAACTATTCATATTCATGGAACCATGCACATTGGACCTTTGCAGTCATATTTTGGTGTATACTTAGTTTACAATTAAGTAATGTACAATTAATTTTTTTCGCGACGGACTACAAAAAAAGAAGTCCGACTGAAGTACAAATGTTTTGGGGATTGGTGTAAGTTTCATACATGTACGAAATTGAATCTTGTATATTGATGGTCACATGGCTGATTAAGTGGATTCATGTATAATTAGTCATTCATGATAAGAAAATCGAACAACAAAATTGCTTTTTAATCCATCATTTAATCATTGGGTTTAATCATTAAATGATGAGCACTGACCCCTGATAAGTGTACCAAAAGTTGCAGTTGGTTTTCAATCATGTGTGGGCTCATAAAGTTGGAACAGTGTCTTGTATGTAGTAATGGAACAATATTTCATTGAATACATTCAAATTCATTAGTAGACCTACCAATTTTTGTCATATAAAGTTGATGGCTTTTGTTTCTCCTAGGAATCCTTGATGGATGGACCAGAACAAAAGAAAGCAATGAGACCAAACCCAGCTGATATTGGGTAAATATTTTCATGTTCAACGTTTATGATACCAAATACGTCTATTATATGTGATATTGTTGTGCGGCTATTGAAGAGTAATCAGAATACAATGTATATTGTAAAACAAAGTTAGTGTCGTACCAACAATGTTCCAGCAACTCACAGGTCCTAGAGATGGCCTCTTTGCTGAATTCATGATGAGGGTTTTTTCAAAGATTATGCTGCATAATCTATTCTGTCTTTAAATTGTTATTCTATCTTTGGTACTAATTCTTTTTTGGTGTTTGTTGGGATAAATTGTGCCATCTCATTGAGAGGTTTTTATTATTATTTTTTGTTACTCCCTCATGGATGGGTAACTGAAAAACGGATTCTTATAATTGCTGATGGTTTGATTTGAAGTATGAGATAATTCAATGATTGGCATATGCCATAAATTAAAATAGCTCACCTTTATTTATGACTGTGCTGATACTAGTTTTAGTTTAACTGGTCAGTATAGTTTGTGTTTGATATTATTTCATTGTTTAAGTATGTGCTTTATTTCCTCATCAAACATTGATCATAACTTTAAAGAATTGACCATTATTAAGTAAAATTAATATAAAGTTTTAATCTTGGTGAATTCAAATGGCAGCCATGTAATTATGTTAGTACTGTGACTACACTAACACAACCATAACAACCTCTAAATGTTTACATACATAATGATCAGATAAAATATTTTTTCTGAAATTAAAATACCTGTTACTATATTTACATATACCTATGAATGAACGTGTTATTATTACTTTAAAGCAATCATTCAAAATCCACGTGGCACTTTAAATTATCTTTAAAAAAAAAATCAAGTTTAAAAATGTGTAGTGTGACTAACATAGCGTGACTAACGTAACCTGAAAAATAGGTGTAAATAAATGAGCCAAATCTCTATATCATAGTTGAGACGATAACCAAACTTGTTGTGAAAATGATATTCAAATTACAGTCAACATATTGATTTTAATTTAGAACATCATATTCAATTTACAGTATCAATCCTACAGTGCTTACATAATTAGTAATAGTAATTAATTTAATTTTAAGTAATAGTAATTCATTTGATATATAACAACATCGAAATTGGCTTACTTTGAAAAAAGCAAAAAACTTTCCGAGTTGACGTTTTCACGAAATTGCCCATAAACAAAAATCATTACTTAAGTCTATTAATTTTACCATCATTTCTGAGGTGATGAACACAGCATGAATAAGTGGGTTTAGTTTTCCTTTAATGTGATGTCCAACTTTTGGAGGTCTAGTGTTTATCATTAAGCATAGTAAACGAAGTTTTGTCCTTTGTGGATTTTATTGTTGGTGCATTTAAAAATTTTATGAAATGTTTACTATACTGCAGAATAAAGCACGCTGCAATGGTCTCTGAAAAGACGACAAGTTGTATGCCTCCTTACCAGTCTCCAAGTACCCGGTGGTTGAGACCTTCTATTTTATATTAACACCCTGCACATGTGCACTTGTCATATAAGCGTGACTATGCAAATTGAATTGGTGTGTTATGTAACGTTGTATTATTTAAAAGTATTTTGAAAAAGAGAACCGTTAAAAATTTCTTTCGATTATCCAGTTGGTTTTAGCGTTTTGATACGAATGGTGATTTCCCCAAGTTGCAGCTGTTGACATGGTTAATGGTCATTATAATACCACAGTCTAGTTTCTTTTGATCAAAAATTTCGAGTTTCCAAAAAAATATTTGGCAAAAATGAAAAATTTGCGTGTTTTTATTGTGGTAATTAGAAGCTAGCCTAAGTTTCTTCCAAACCTACTTCCACATTTTTTTCTGAGTTGCCAAGAACAAAATGTGAATTTCCTCAATGAACAAGCGGAAAGAGATTTCCTTCAAAACTTCCGTTAAGCGTAGGCTGACTATTAATTGAACAAAAACCAATAGAAAAAAAATATTGACACCAATGCTGCTTGTTGAACCTCCAACATCCTTTCTTTGAAATGGAAGCGAGAAAAAATGTCATTACTCGATTCTCCTTACTTCTCCGGATCTGTAAATTCTAAGGAACTGACTTGCTGATTCCTTATATACTGCACACTGTGCATAAAAGGTGTAAGACCAGTAGACACCCATTGAGAGATTAAAATGTTGTAACACTGTTAATGTAAAGTTGTCTATTAATGGATATCACTTTTTGATGGGTTTTCCCCCAAGTGATAACATTTCTTGGAAAATAGTCGGTCATAAATTTTTAAAATGTAGATAGTTTTCCTACATTTCATAGTTCGGATCGGTAGCTGCCAGATGAATGTTGTATGTGTGTACACGAAATTTTGTCTAAATGTAGTGAAAACTACCGAATTTAAATAAAGAGCATTGAGATTTATTAGAATTCTACAAATGTGAGTTTTGTGTCGTAAGATTTTTCCATAATTGACATTGTGCTAAAAAAAATTGTTTGATGATATTGCAGCTACAATTTTTAATTTATGCAAATTTAGAATAGCATATACAGGGTGATTCTTCTGACATTGCATTAAGAGTTAACATTTTTTTAATCACCCGGTACAATAGAAAAAGATAATGCACCAAAAACTTTAGTGCTTAATCATCTAGTAATTTGCATCAAGTCCGGAACCAGCTTTGACTTTTTTGTTATTGGTGCTTAAAAATTGACATTTTGAAATGGGATGTTTGACCACATTCCTATAGTTATTCCATCTACCATATCCACCCTCCAAACTAGGTCTGGTTACAGTTTTAGTACAAATGCAAATATCTATATCTGGATGACCCAAAATCTTGTATTATCTTATAATCGAGCCTGTAATGTTTTGCAACAGCTTACACCATAGCCAATCACTGTAATAAATTATAAGCAAAACAATATTTACTTTGGAGGTTTGGCTTTTTTTCCCCTTCCTTTTCCATGGTCTTACTACTATTATTATTTTGATCCTGCTTTACTCGCCATCTTTCCTTCCATCTGTCTTCGACAGGGTTCTTTTCCTCTGTATGTCCAGCTCCCCTCCTCCTTTTCCCGGATCTCCATCCTCCAACATAATGTCAAGGCTCACACTTTGAGAACAACTTTTTACCACTGGTCAAATCTTGGTGGAAAGTCAATTTCTTCTGCCCTATCGAATCTTCAGCATTCAACTTAACGCTAGCTGGTAAGAGATATCCTATCTTAACTTACTTACTGTGCATTATTTTATCTACTTACGAAAACTGTGTTTATGGTTAATATTTGTTTAATGCTGTAGTTATACTGTAGTACTTAACATGTTCTAGGGTTAGTAGTTGTGTTTATTATTTTAAAAAAAAAAGAATTGAAGATCTTGACATTGATTCGTTTTGGTGTAGTCGATGCCAAAATTTTAGTTATAGTTGCTCAAAATATTATGAAGTGTGTTTTTATACTTCATATATAAATATATAACTATGTATACAGTATGGAAATATCAATGTGGAACGTTAAGTTTAAAATCGAAAGTTACCAACATTTGGCGCCCATTTTGAGGCTGCAACCGTTTTACTAGTATATTACAGTTGGCAGTTGCTCATGTTTTTACTTAAGGAGTAAGTAAACATGGACTTGCATTAGTTTCACGTAATTGTTAGACATTATTAGAAACTTGAAAGAAACTTGTAAGGTACTTTTATAATCATTTGGTGACTGCTTTTGGGTAGTTACCACCGAGTTCTTAGTTTGACTTCCCTGGAGATAAGACGCCTGAAATGAAATCTAATGATAATTTTTATTTACAAGTAGGCAACATTTTTTGTTTTTTCAAAATTGGGAGGTTTTGGAATAGTGTCTTAGCGTGCGGTATTTGACACGTGGTTTTTGAGATTCTTGATATAGTAGTTCCAATTGAACTAGGATGTCGATGTCGACTGTACATAATAGGTTGCATCAGTCTCCCAATGTAGGAAGTTTGTTCAGTTGCCTGCGTCGTTTCGTTGACTGGGACCAAACCCTTGGATGGATGGACGATGTGAAAATGCTAAATTCCTTTTATGTTGTAATACCATACACAAATAGAAAACGTCACCGTTACTGGGAGAAAGATCGAAAAAGTGAAATCATGACAAAAGATACATACCTTGTTCTACTTTCGTTGCTGCAGCGATGGATTTTGTGTGTGCAGCATAGTTTACTCGACACCTTTGGTGGTGGTTGGTGGTAGAAATCACACAAGTTTTTCAATTGATTTCCGTTTGACAAGGTAACACACTAAACTTGCTCGGTTCTAAATTCATACTTATTTGACCAAGAAAAGGATATTAGTTTTTATTGCCTGGTCTCTGTATTCATCAAACTAAGTCAGCAGTCAATTTGCATTGCGAAGCTTCTGTTGGAGGTAAGGCTCCTTGATAACCACAGTACGAATTTATTCCAGATCCAGACTAAAGTTGGAAAAATGACATTAAGAATATTTAGTTAAAAAAGTAGCCTAAGTAACTTTAATATACTATTAGTCTGAATATCTTGTAGGGAATTGGTAGTATAAATTGGTGTAAGTAATTAGTATTGCTTTTGATGTATTTCAAGTAAATACCTGAAATGATTTGTTGTCATTGGGGCTTATCACTTCATGCATTTTCATTGCCAAAAAATCTCAGTTTTAATATATATTTTTTTTAATATGAGTTTATGATGTTTAGTTTTTGATGGTGGTAGCCATTTCGATGTTATTTTATTTGGATAAATACAGGAATATGATAAAACTATTTTTTATACCTATTTTCTTTTTCACTGACACGTATTCTTTAATCGGCATACTGAACTATGGTAGATAATGTAGTGATTTTACAATCATTTAGACTTCAGAGATGGCCAATATCTTTCGAACAAGATTAAGATGAAATAATTGAAAGACCTGGTGTGAAAGGGCGTTAAGTAACATTTTTGCAATTTCGGGGAAAACTTTGACACAAAAAATTAAAAAAATTGAACTTGCCTTGATGTCCGTGGGCTACTTCACACTTCTTGCACTAATGTCTTTGCACATGGAGCTGTTTTGCTCAAAATTATGCATTAAGAAGGTATAATTACACCTGACATCTCAGTCATTTTTTACTACTTAATATCTTTTTACACCAGGCTCTTCAATTGTTTGACTTTGTAAGCTTAGAATTGGTTTAATCGATGACATTTTTTAAATGAAAAAGGAAAGGTTACCGGTAACCTAGCATATAACCAAGCTTATGTAACCTAGCCTAATATTTATTGCACAAATTGTATATGTTAGTGTAAAAAAGTGACCATATATTCATATACACTACCTAGGAATTGTAGGCGTGGACATTTGGTTTTTCGTGGACCAAATACTTACCCTACGATTAAGAGATTGTATACACTAATATTCATATCATAGGCAATCTATGAAATAAACATATGTTAATGTGTATTAATTTGTTTTATGCAAATGTATGTTAATATACGATAACATTATATTTTAAAATATATGAAAATTGGATTATTGTAGTTGAACTGCACTGCTGTCTAAACCTATTTATTTGGTATGCTGATTTTGTGTGCTTATAGTCGATATTTGAGATAACTATTCTAATTTAAAATAGGCTGATTTCATATTCATTAAGTTTTCTTACCACTTTGTACGTATCACGCAACCAATTTGACTATACTTCAAACTTGAAATTCGTCATTGTCAGTGTACTTGTCAAGCAGCTGGAACAGATACAAGGATGATATACGATACATTGTGGATCGGAATGCATCGAGACGGATGTCTGTATGATCTGTTTGAAATATAAAGAAAACTTTTTATAAGTTTTGTAGCATTGTACATTATGTGTAAAAAATTGTTAGATAGCAGTTACAGTAGACAAGTTTTGATAGGTGATATATATTTTTTTATTTAATTTGTATGTTTAGTATTTTATTAGAAAAGCCTTGTTTCACGTTTTCAACAATACTTTTCAATACAAATTATTTGCACATTCGTTATGTTTTGGAAGAAATAGCTTGTGAACGTGCGTTTTGCACTGAAAGTGAGCAGCACGTTTTCAACAAAACTTCAAAACAAGCTATTTGCACTGAATTCGTCATGTATTCATTCATAATTGGTACATACGTGTAATTTTATGATATTTATACATTATAATTTTTGATGGTATCATTTGTTGATGCTAAACATCGATTTCACAAGAGACACCAACTGAACACATTCCATTTATTCATATGAAAGTTATATTTTCTTAGAAAAATATTTAATGTAAACTGATTGAATTTCAGCTTTTTGGCAATGTCATTTTTTTTCTGAACTTTCATTCATTTCCGAACAAATATGATAGGGCTCATGTCGAAGTCATTTTACGTCACCATGAATCGAATGCGTGATGTCGAAATGTAAAGGAGCCCATTGAATGAAATGTAATTTCAATAAGAGTAGGTTCTCAACGTTACATGATGTAACCATTGCTATTTTTTTTTCTATATTTTTTGTTTTAAAAAAATTATAAAATATGTTCCATTTGTCATGAATCTTCTCTGTATTGCTCACAAAAATTTCAACTTGTGAACTTTGATCATAACTGAAGATGAAGTTAGTATTGATGTTTTCATGTTTTGATTCAGTAAAATTCTGTTCTCATTTTTTATTATTATTTATTTTATTTTTCTTTTACACTTTTTTATATACATATAAATGGAAGTGTAAAGGTCTTGAAAAAAAAATATATTAGCTTTTCGCTAACTGGTTTGGCAGTTAATGTTACGAGCCGAAAAAAGGAATGGCATAAATTGAGTAAACTTGATCCTTGTTGCCTAACCATAGGAAAAATGTCAAGACAAAAGTCCAGTCCAAATGAAGGATCAAGTACTACACTTTTCTTGTTACACACAAAAAAAAAGGCCCTCGGCATATTTACAGAAAAGAAAAGAAAAAAATTGAAAAAGTGAAAAAATAAAAAGGAAGTAACTTGATACTAATGCAAAAGAAGTTCTAAATTGGAAGTAATTTGTTTGAATTTTTTTTCGGCTTCACTGTATAGAAAGTTCATGTACATGTTTTCAAAAAATTTTGCTATAACCCAAAGATATGGTGTTTTTGCTTTTCATCCTGTTTGAAATATGGGTGTCAATAACATGGAGTAAACTTTACTCGTCTGTAAAATGCTAGTCAGTAGAAAATGCATTCAAATATCATGTAAAAAAATACATATATATAAAACACTGAAATCCTGTTTAAAATATTGGTGGTATGAACTGAATCATATAGGCAATCAATATTTATGTAGGGTGTAACAAAAAATATTTCGTTGAAATAGGATATTAGATATCAAAAACTATATCATATTTAACATGGTGTGAATGTATGAACAGTTGTATAAAAAAATGACAGACCATTACGATTTTTTAATGAAACTGAATTAAATCGGATGATATGAGGCCACATTCGCGGAATGCAAATTCAGGATCGTGTTACATGCTATTTATTGAACCACATTGTATAGTCTGTAAGGTACAGTACTAGTATTTGAATTTACTACGAAATATAGAATTGCTATAGGAGTGATGGTGTAGTTTGATTCATCAGTTTGTCTTGAGTTTGTTATGCATGACTTACATTGATGTAATTTAGGCTTATATTGTACGTTTTACACTTCTTGTCAAGTATGCCATTTATTTTTGTTTCTTTCAAGTAGGCTTATATATTTCAAGTAGACGGTTGATTTATACGAGGGTTATATTCTGTGATAATTTTGCATAAATCTCATATTTTGACATTCACATAAAGCGACAAAAGTGCCGCAGAAATCCATTGTCAGTTTTACACCACTGCAGAAAATAGCCTAATGTTAAAAATTTCTCGCACATAGCGACTATCTGAGTGAAATTGTGCAAATCATATATCAGCAAAATCGTAGCAAATAATTTATTCAAGTGCCTGTGCAAAAGATCGTATTGTAGTGAAGTTTCTCACATCTTTGCGAACATCTGAGAGAATTTGTATTCGTGTATCGATTTGCATATTTTGCATATAATGAAAATCGAATAGATCGAAATTCATATTACATTAAAAAATCGTGGCAGATAGTCTAATCACTTGCGCAGAGAATCGCATAATGAAAAGGTTTTTGTGTATAGCGAAGATCTAGGACTAGGAGTACATCTGCATTCTGCAGTCACATACTCGTATTAGCGAGATCTCGTATAAGGAACTCGCATAAATCGAAAATCTTTTGTGTTTTTAGGGATATTTTTTGTTTTAAAATAACATTATTGTTTTGTGACTTCCTAAGAATTGAGTGTTGGCAAAAATGAAAGTGTGATTTTTTTTTCCTGTTTCTCCCTTAAGTTTACATGTGCTATCAATGATTTCCGCCAATCATTTTTATCCAATTCGCGATAAGTTGAGCATTAATTGTAGATTAATGATATAATGATAATAATGTTTATTATTAGGTTTTGCTAGTGAGAACTGCACCAGGTGGAAAACGTAAAGTCATTTTGCTTCTGGTTTTAAAAGTTTGACGTCAAACGAAATTAGAAATAAACGCATTGACAGAAGTATTTTTTATTTTAACATTGATTTTTGTTGTGGCTAAACTTTTAATCAAAATGATAAAAGGAATAATAAATACACACAAAAAAAATGCGGTTTAATATGGTAGTGGTTGGTACTTCGATATAGTGGTATTTTGTCACCAAGTATAGGGAATGGACTAATGAGGTTCGAAGGGGCAAAGTTATGGAGAGCTTGGGGGACAACAACACACCAAAAAAAAGAGGAAGTGAGGGAAAAAAGTGACACTTTTTCATGTTGATGAAAATCAAGAAGCTTAAATCTTCCTCCACAGACCTTCGATCTCTAGCAAGAACGACCTTTGGTGACCTGTATTTTGGCCCTGGTTGCCAACAGTATATTGGATGAAATTAAATCTGGGATGGCGAGAAAAGAACTGCGCCAGTGGAAAAACAGAGCTTTAGTTGCGAACCTACTCCCTGTTAGAATTGGCCACGAGTTTGGTGGGCTGAAAAAAGTTGTTCTCGCGAGAATAGAAGCAACGCACACAATTGGCTTGTGAGTGAGTGTGTTTTCGTTTTGATGATTAACACGATTCCTCACACTCGGGTCTCGTAGATATTTAATATTATTAACACTCATCAACATCATCAAAGCAGCGGAGATAAAGAAGTCCGTGTTGACTTTTCCTCTTTTGGTGGTAAGTGGCAAGATTTGCTTTTATCTTCTCAAAATTCATTATCGATGATATCACTTTGATGAGAACTTTATCAGGGAATTTGGTACAGTGCAAACCTCTCCAGCCAGAAAGGAAGTCTCCAAAATCATTAAAATCGCGTTTTGACTTGCCTAGGCAGGGTGTCGCTACTGGAAAACGCTTACTCGAGATTATCTCTTGTTTTTATTGATTGTAATTTGAGTTTTTGGAAGCTGGTCTCACTATATATATATACGGTGTATATCACTTTCTATCTTAATTATTAATTGCTAACAGACTTTCTTCCATGCGTGTTGAGACGTTGAGAGTTTCCCAAAGTTACTCTTGCGACATTGCATTATTTTTTTATAAACGAATGATTGAAGTCAGTTAACTGCGGTCTGATCAACTCCGTGGTTTTTGTACGCATTTTACATTTTGTTGTACATGAAATTTGAACAGTATTGGACACTATTACAAGTTGGTTATATGAAAATGTATACATCATTTCATGTGGGAAAGGTTGCCGATGCATCATTCTAGCAAAATTTCTTGAAGCGACATTTGAAAACGGTTGTTGTTGCCAATAGGATGTTGCAATAGTGATAGTTTGATTTGCAACCCAAAGTGGAGAAACATTCTTTATAAGTAGTGTATGCTAAGTGTGTCCGATTTTGGTTTTATCAATATAGTACTGGTGTAAACCGGTACTTGTGTAAGATATACTGCTGAAAACATTATGGAATTATTACCCAGTACTGCGCATTTCACAAACTTCATATGATGGTAATGAAATGTGTATGAAATTTGAAAGACGTATTTATTGATATATTCTTGCAATAGTTCATCATAAGAATTATTGTATTTGGATCGTCCATTCGGGATTGTGTCCATATATGATTAATGCAAAGGGACTTTATTTTCACTTTGCAATTGTTACTAAGCCAAATCATAGGATATACAGAAGAATTTCTATTTTCGTCAAATTCATATTTGTCACGTCTGTTCGGCAAAATAATGTCCCGATATTCGTGCAAAAATCCAATGTTCGTCACTAAAAGTTCGAAGAACAATATCATCGAATATTAAAAAGTAAACCAAATATAACGTGGGTGCTAACAGTAAGGCTTGGGTGACAAAACGAGTGGATCCATAAAGTATTTGCAATTGATTTTACATTCTTCAGATCACTATTTGTCATTTCTTAATGACGAATATACGGGTTCTACTGTATTTGACTTTCATTTTGATACATGATGGTATGCCACATACCCAAAGCAGTTACTATATTAGTAGTTTGGAATAATTTTTTGAACCATCATTTATTGAACTGTTAATGAGCATTGTTATTAGAGCAAAAAAAAAAATCTTATCATGTTTTCATCAAATGATTGTTTTTTTCATTGTCAATGGTAATGAATCGAGTTAAATGAATAACGAACGAGGTTGATGAAATATATTATTGTCCTTCCATTATACGTTTATTCGCATGCCAATTATGCAAGTGTTGTACAATGACACAAAGTGCTGGAAGTTCCATTGATGAGTTACGATTAGATTTTTTATTTCAGATTGGTTAGTTTGTTTGCGATAGGTTTTTCAGTATCATTATGTAAGTTTTATCTTGTAAACACGATGTAAAGATTTACGTTTTGTAATCTTTAGTGGTAGGTGTATCTTGTAAGTCTTTTTGGGAATTTCACCAAATTTTGTAGGGAATTTTATCATGTTATACACATTAACGCTTGAATCACGATATCTTATTTAGTTTATTATTAATCTTTTATTATTCTAATAGAAAAGTAATTTTATCACCAGCTGTTTACAAAGAACTATCTTAAGCGTTCGTAACTGATCATCGCGATTTTGGTATACTGATGGCGAATCGAACCTTTTATCTCTTTTAAACAAAGGGTTTAGTAGTGAGGAAATAACCCCCTCTCTTATTTTATTTTTATTATATTATGTATTTGGGCTTGGTTTCTCAAAAGAGGGGAGGTAGTAAAAAAAGAGTCAATTTCAGTTGGGGGTTAATGTCTAGCGTGGTGCGAGGAGGGACGCGCCGTTCTGACGCCATGTTCCGTTGAGACTGAAGTTGATAAGAAGAGCTTTGGAAACTAAATGAGACCTTGATGGGTTGTGTCCTTCGATTGGTGTGTAGTATTGGGATAGACTGTTGTATACAGTCGATGTTCTCTGCTTAGTAGCCACGTTTTTAAGGCCTAATTGCAGGCCTTGTCTGTTGGTGATGACCTAGCTTATCTTCCGATAGTCGTGTGTATCGAGGGATGGACCTTTTGTTTAAACAATGCTTGACTTTTTAAATAAGATAAGCGACTCCGTAAATTAGTTGTTTTTGAAGGCTTCCGCTTTTTTTTTTTTTTTTTGGTTTCTTTATGTTGGATTTTGAGCAAAGTCCTGCAAGACTCTTTCACATCACTCTTAGAACATTGTCGATTTTTTTTGTGGAACTTTTTTTTAGTATAGTATTGTTACTGCTTTAAATTTAAACGTGGTGTGTGCTGTATTACTTCACGATATGAACCGATATTCGTTTTATTTAGTTTTTCCATAAAATACGAGTTCGATCGTGTAATAATCGAAGGGTTTGGTCCTGGTGCAAAAGGGTATTGAGTAACATTCTTTTGTTAAAATTGAGCCAGAAGCATTTTCTAATGTGATAGGTGCAATTCTACAATCCTAACACATACGTTTGAGCAAAAAAATATGTACAATGATATTAGTACCAGTACTGCACAAGAAGTGTCAAGTAGTGCCAGTGGTCTCCAAACCTTTTTTTTGAACGCGCACCCCTATGTTAGTAAGACCAAAGGGCACGCACCCCCTGATATATGTAACAAGAGTTTATAAGTGACCAGAGTTTATAACAAATCTCTGTAACAAGAGATTATAAGAAATAAACTTTTTGTATCAAAAGCTATATGAAATCTTCTGCACCACCACAGATAGCTTCGCGCACACCACTTTGGAGACCACTGAAGTAGTCCAGCAAGTTCAGATCTTTAAATGCGTTTTCCTCGAAATTGTAAAATGTTAATTAACACCCTGGTCCTTCAATTGGATTGCATACTTTAACGTCGGTAATCGAGTCCTAGTGCCTAAACTATTCATAATGGCAGGATAAACTCACAGTACTGGCAATGTATGAAATACCTAGCCTTTTTGGGGGAAAAGTATGAAATTGGCATTAGAAGAGTTACGTTATGCAAAACTTTAGGTTAAAATTCAGGCTTGAATTTTAGCTTTTTTTTCAGAGAAAATGTTAACTAACCTACGATGTCATTTCATATTTTATCAAAAAAAAAAAGGCCTAGGCATTCTATGCAATGTCGAGACATTGTATACAATGCGTAGATTAGAATACATTGCCAGTAACACCTATATATAGTCAAAACATTCTGTTATTCAGATAGTGCGATGCTTATATAAAAATGATAAACTACTAAAAAGGATGTTACGATGATGATGATGATACTCGTTCTATACAAATACAGTGCTAATATTTGCACTGTTTTGTCAATAGCTTCTCGCACGTATTTTTTTTTCCACCCGATACAAATTTATTATCAGATAAATGTTTCGTGCGTCATATAATCAATACTGTTGGAGATTACAATACGCGCGAATTTCTTCGAATACTTTTTTTTTCTCAATGTGCTGAAGTACTGTCACGTATAAAACAGTAGCAATGTATATGAAGTGTCGTTGTATCGTTAAATCATTTTTTCCTCCATTTCACTCAATGTCCATAGTTCAAATTCTTGATGAATCACTGTTTATTCCACGTGCCTAATGGATGATTATTTTTTTCTTCTTCTTCTTTCACATTTTTGTGAAGACTAGATTTTTTTTTATACTTACAGTATATAAATCAACTGCTGAAAAAAAGCACTGTTTCTGTTAAGTCACCACGAGACACGATTACTGTACTTGTAAAGGTTTTACAGTTATATAGAGCATTTTTTTTGAAGTCTATTCAAAGATGAAAAAATAAACTATGGACTTGGAGTACATTTTATTTCATTTTTTTTCATGTTCAATTCTATTGAAAATCAAAATACTATATAAAACGAAGAATTTTCTTCACAAAATTTCTGTTAGTGAAAATCTAAGAGTTAAGTGCTGTATTGAAAATTGTTTGTTCTGCTTGAATTTAATTTGAATTCGTTATATATTCGTTATATTATGGTGCGAAAAGCTTGAGAACGTGCAACTCGCACTGAGATTTCTGCACGTTTTCATCGAATTTCATTAAGCGAGCTATTTCATATGAATTGGCTGGTTTGATGCAGAACGCTTAAAAACTTGCTGTTTTGAAATTTCGGTATTTCAAGGATTGACGCTAAAAATGTCGAAAACCGAGAAAAACAAAGAGCATTATCTTGACTTAGTATCTATTAGAGATAGATAGTACATGTCATCGGGTTTTATCTATTGGTATGGTGGGTTAAAGTTTACAAAAATGTCATTGTTTTCTGATAACCACTTTTGCACAAAGGACTGAAAATAGACGTGTAAACAAAATGGGAATTAAATTCAATTAACTTCAAATTACATGAAATTAAATTTTAAAAATTGGACATTGCGCATGCACTTCACCCCGGGTCTTTCAACACGTTGAGACTAGAAAACTAACAATTTGATACAAAACAAGTAACAACGATGAAAAAACAGCCCAAATACAAACCCAGGGATTTTTTTGTATTAAAAAATTCACGGAATCAACAACAAGAAAACGTTTACAGCATGTCCAGTTCAAAGTCTTGGATCGCAATTTAATCACAGAATCTATGCTATATTTACGTTCTGTGTAAATCTCGCATAAATTGAAAAAAATGGTATCTATGGAAATTTCCATGATGTAATTGTACAGTAATAGCAAAACTTCAGCGTCTAATCACGAGTGCACCACCGCATAAAATCGCATAATAGCAAAGTGACGAGCGTCTCTAGGAGAACCGCCTCGCCAAATCACATATAACTCGCATAAAACGAGAACTTCATGTTACACTGTTCGCTATTGTGAGATGCCTACAGTATTTTACTGAACTTTGTTGCTGAAATACCCAATTAGAGTGATTGAATTGAATTGAAATTTGGACAAGAGAATAATGTAATCCAAGCAAAATTGATTTTCACACATTTTATAACAAAATTTGGTGCTTTCCGATTAGAGCCGCTTGTAGCGCTTCTCGTTTGTACTTGGGTTATGAATATGATATAAACAGTATATGGGAAGGGGATACGTTAGTTTGGTTAAACAATCAAAAAACGTATTAAATGTATGATTAATAAATTCGATGAATGCGTTTCTGTTTAACTAACCTAACCTACCCCATAACCAAAGTATTAGCAAGTAGTGCCACAATAGTACTACTCTAACCTTAACTGGTAATATATACACACAGACACTAGTTTAGAATAGTTAAAAACAACAACCGCCATACCTAACCAATTACGTCAAAAGTAGCCTGTCGGTTAACAGAAAGGTAACGTAGTTTACTTAGTTAACGTACCGCACCCGGTATATATATGATGTTTATAAAGCAGATTCTGTCGCGATTTACAATTTTTTTGCAAACAAGCTGCACGCGATCATTTTTACATAAATACAGTACGTGTTCCATCAATGTAAAATTATAAATGTATGTATAATGTACACACGTGAAACAATGATTAGGCTTACTTTGAAAGTGTAAGCCCTTTCAAGCAAGTCACCCATGAATTGGGTGATTTGCACCCGTGCCGTGAATTGTCTCATGTGACTCACTATAATAATCTGGGTCAAACTACTTTTGTCAATCGTTTTAGACATGTGCTTTTTTAGACATGTGATTTTTAGTAATCATTACTATTGTCGATCTAGCTAGTTTTTGGCCCAATTAACATACCAGCTATACTGTGTTCCAGTCCAGTCTAGTAAGTTCAAGTGATAACAAGTTCATACCTAACCACTAGCGCCACAAGCGTCTTCTCCTTTAATGGAAAAGTGTCCTTAAATTAAATGAGTTATTATTATTTTAGTCCATTAAAAGTTATGTTTTTATTTTAGCTGATAAGCCGCTTGTGGCGCTACTTGAGTTTTGTCTTGCGTGGCGCTACTTGAGTCCGGAGGTCAGGTTAGGTTAGTTGAACAAAATTAAATTCATTAATCATACATTTAATACGTGACTAATCTAACCCGGTCTCCGAACCCGTAACCCAAGTAATAGCTCCGCAAACGGTTTCCCAGTTGATGAAAAAGTACCTTATGTTATTTTCAGTACAAAAATCTGCATAAAATAGGCAGAGTTACAAGTAACCCAGGCAAATACAATCAAGGCGAAAGATTGATGCAATTTATTTTATACTGACATCGAGATTCTGATACTGTAATTGTCAATCGGTGTGACAGTTCGTCTGTTTTATTGATGGAATTTTCAAAATATTCTGTGGGGAGAGCATGTGGGTAAATTATTCGTTGTCATTAAAAAATTAGTCGAATCTAACTCCAATTGAAATGATTTTAGTTATTTATTTAAAACAGTCCGGCTGAACCGACAATTAACATGATCAAACAACATTTTATCCATGGCTCGTATACTGTAGTTAGTTATTTTTATAATAATATTTGTATAGTTAGACGTAGAAATCCAGTACCGTACTTATTTCCTAAAGAAAAAACAAACGGCATATTCACATACTTCGCGTATCTAAACTTCAAAACTAGCCAGCTAATTTCTAGCAGAGCAAACCATATTCGATTCCGTACACCTATATTGCGATAAAAATGCATAAATTTATTTTCGAATTTGAGGTCATCAATTTCCATATGAAAATGTTCCGACCCCAAAGAAAAATTTTACATGTGATTTGAGAAAGAATGAGGGAATCCCTTCGATAAAGATAAGAACTCATGTGACTCCGTGATTAATGGTTTAACCATGTTGCTTCTTGTTGGTTTCGGTGTAAACGTGTGGGTCATGTGAGTATGTGTGTGTGTGTGTTTTGGGGGGGGGGAGTGGGACAATTCCTCGATATCCTATTGGAGGTAAGGGTAAAGCTGACACGTAAAATGAAAGGCTTAAATGGAAAGATCGTTCGCCTTCTGGTGGGTCCAACGTTCAGACCAATGAGAATCTAGCAAGAATCGGTCATTGCCCATATGTAAGGGGTTCTCATCTGATAGAGAATTCACTTCTTTTAGCAAAAGGTGTCCAACTGTCCCCTTGGCTTGAGGAAGACAAGACTTTAAATTCATTTCGACGGTTCCATCAGACTTTGTGGTTTTCGTAGATTACTGTAAGTACGTGTTTTCCATTACTAACAGCAGTGGTTATCATTACCGTATCGTTTATATTATACATAAATAAGACTGAATTGCTAATCTTCTAGAGATGGTAATCCGCATCACATGATAAAAAAATAAATATCGTACGATAAAATTATAGTTGTAATCTTTGGGGTGTTCGGATAAAATAACCGTTTGCTATTAGATAATTTAAAGAATAATCACATCGACGACTTTGATGAGGGTGATATTACTTGGTATATTGTGTGTAGGCCATAACGTAATCGTTACGCGTATAGTCGTTTAATCTTATTTTTTAAGGGTTTCCGGTGATGGGTGTAAATTAAATATTCTTATCATCTGAATTCGACTACTGTTTCGGTCTCACCCCCTATATCGAGATTTGTGATTATAGCTTTAATCGAATTCACGATATACATATACATGGACTCGTTGATTTAAAAATTGTGGTTGGTCAACTATTATAGCACTGGGTTTAGAAGAGTTGAAGGTTATGTGCCGACACTCTGCATTTCGCACCTGGTTCTAAACTGAACCAGGCTTAACACACTAGTGCAAACACATCTGGTAGCAATGCAAATACTAGTGGCCTACTATGCTATATTTATATTACCTCTGTACGTGTTTTTAGACAAGGTTAACCGATTCGGGACTGTTTGCGATTTCAATACCCTTCATAGACGGTTTCTCGCTTAAGAAGTGAAAAAATGTTTGACTCGTAAAATTTTCTCAAGTATAATGTTTGTGAAATTCGATGTAAGATTTTTCGCTAAAGTACAATTTTTGTAAAGGTGTTTTAAAATTGAAAACAAGTAACAACTATAGTCGTATATTTCTCAGTCACAATGCAACCCATAATCGACCATTGTACTGAAAAGCTATAAAAAAAGTAATGGGCACCGTTGGTGGCGTTAGTGGTTAACACAATGTATCACACGACACGATGCTTATTGCTTTTTGTATTGTTTTTAACTAACCTAAACTAAGATTTATACTCATAGTCACCAGGTTAGGTTAGTTAAAAACAAGACAAAAATCAATTATTATCATTAGTGATTAGTGTTAACCACTAACACCACCGCCACCACTTATCGGCTAACGGAAAAGTACCAAGTACTGTTATAAAGTCATGGTTTACCGTCATGAACATTATCTCAAAAGCACCGTTCACATTGGTTCAGTACTCTGTTATAGAGCCTTTAGACCACCTTGTGACTAATGCTGAACTTTGTGTTTTCTTATCAATGCTTTAAAGTTAGATCGAAACGTAGTATTGTTGATAGTGTTTGTCGCAGAAGAAAACTGTTTCATATTTTATATTCATTATTTTATATACTGTATGTAAATGTAAGCATATTGGAATGATCGGCATTTTAGACATGAAGTTAAATTCGAATTTCGTGACGATACATGGTAACGAGTCTAATCAAAAGATTATCTAGATGATAACGTTAGAGTCAACCCTTTGTTAAAAAAAAATAGCGTCACATAGTTGTTTAGACCAACTAAGCATTATTTGAAATCTTGGTTTTAAACTACTCCTGGTTAACATGTTCTCATGTGTGTAATTTTAAAAAAAAATATCAGATGACTTTTCATAAGGTGCTTGTATTCAGTGCAGATTGAGGGGCAGTCTCTTATCGGAAGCATTTTTGACCAGACAAATTTTCTTAATTCAGAATTTTTTTGGATGGTAGTACTGGTAAATTACAATATAAGTTATATACTGTACCGTTTATCCCGGAACTAACACTACATCGATGAAAGTAATATGTATTTATTGCCTACGTCTCATACACTACATCCTGTTTAAAATTATACAAGATGTGGACTAAAAGTCACGTCACTACTGAATGACTTTGTAGACTTAATAGACTAAATTAAACACGTGGATGTTAAATCTCATGGGATCAATAAACATTATAAACAGAGACATTCTAAAAAGTGGTTTCAACTAAATTCGTTTTTTGTTTTCACGTTTAGTTCGGTCGCAAATAATTCGTATTTCCCATGGCTGATCATTCAACACCCCCCATGGAAAATCAGTCGTGGATGAAGGAAGATGAACCAACCCTTCGTGCCCTGCATCCGTCTCATCTGGAGGAGGACGACAGTCCTTCGAACGACAGCAATGCCAAGCTGAGTCCGCTGTCGTCTACTTTGCAGCCGGCGACTTACACTTCCATCAAGAGCAGCAGTTCCTTGCTCGACTACCACGACTACCCGAACCACCACGTGGGTGTGGGGGGCAGCGATGGCTCGACCACCCCGTCGTCGTACCGGTACTCCCCGCCGCCTCCTCATCACCAGACACTCCGCAACGCCTCTTCGTATTCTCCGGTCCGAGACATGTTCCCCCCATCCACTCTCGACTCCTACACGACGCCCGAATCTTTCAACCCCGTCTACACTTCGTTCGTGACAACGGCCACGCGCGGCAACTCGATGTTCACGCCCACCATGCAGTATCTGAGCAACGGGACCCAGGACCCCGCTCTTTGGAATTCCACCCCACCGTCCGAAGAGTTCAAGTCGTCGAATTCGTCCGTGCACACGCCCTTGCCCTCGTTGAGCCAGAGATATTTTACCAACCCTTCGTTACCCAGACCCCCCCTGAACGGGATGGCGCCATCGCCGTACAACCCTTACCAGTCGGAGGCGACAAATTGGAACACCACCAGCTACGACACGAATACCATCTCATACAGCATCCCTACGAGCGCCAGTCCCCCAAGTGCAGTAAGAACAGGTTAGTCTGTCTGTCTGTCTCTCCAAAGTCCACTCCCTTAATAACCACCGGAAGATGGCAATCCGCCACTTGTTAACTAAGTCGCCTCTTTGACATGCCGGTGTCTGTTCGAATGCCATCGATACATCCTTGGCTTAGTATACCAAGAATGAACCCACCCTTAATAAACTTGTACACAATGAGGATTTCCTCGAAGGACTTTCAAATTAGTTTAGTCCTTGTTTGTTGTTTTTGTGAATAGGGGGTGCTAATGGTTTGTTTACGTTTTGGTTTTGTTGTTTACTCGATAAGGCTACTAAGTACAACTTCTAGGAAGACATATTCTTGGCACAAATTTTGGGTCAGCGGAAGTTTGTCTGTTAGCAGCCAGCTAACGAACATGAATTCTTTGATGGGTTTTCTTTTCCGTTGCATTTATTAGAAAATTTTATAAATGCAGTGGTTATTATACGGATAATGGCTATTGTTATCATAATCAGTGAGTCTCAAAACAACGTTTGCTGTGGTTTTTTATCCATTGTTTAATGTTATCAGCCGGTTATTGTTATCAAAAAGTACTAGTCCCAATGTGATCATAACATAAATTTCATAAATGGTGTTCAGATTTACCTATCTCTACAAAATTCGCTGTTTTGTTTTACAAGCTCAACTATTAAAAAAATGCAGCCATGGAAAACATGGTACAAAAAAAAAAACCATGGACAGAATTTGTTTTCTCGAAATGAGATACGAAGCTGCTCTTGTGGCTCGTGGACTAAAATGAGTTTGACATGCTCATAGATAGACCACCCTTGGGTTGATATCTTGAAATAATTTATTGGCTTAATAAACTCTTGATCAATTTTATTTGAATAATTGGATAGGCCCTAATGTGTTACAAAGTGTATAACTCTTTTGGAATTTTCTTTAAAACAACGATTATTGTAAGAGAAACACTTGCAAAGATTGCTGACAAACATCAACTGTAACTAGCACAAGGGGACACGAGTTTATTGCGGTGTTGGTGTCTTTTACCATTAGAAGTGTCTTAAGAATTTGGAAAACATCTTGGCAACCATGACTTGTGTACGTGCTTTTTTGACACAGAGTGTTTAAGATCGCATTTCCACTTTCCAAAGCATTTTCTTCCACCACACTGTTGCCTGTCATGTGGTTTGACGTTTTCCAGGCCACTCTTTTTCTTTCACTTGGTGCACCCACTTTCACTTCCTCCATATAGTATTTTATTCCCCAACCTGACGCTCTGCTGTTACTTTTCTTTTTGGAGACCCAAGCATCAAGGCCTGAAATTCTTCATTAACAGGTTTCAGTTTCGAACCTCTGGGGACTTGTAGTGAGTTATTGGATGACGAACATTTTTACCCTCTTCGCCAAACTAAGGGTCAATCACCCCTATTTTGAGGGCAATATGTGAAGAAGAAAAAATATCCCCTCTTTTACAACACTTATATAGTATTGCGAAATTGGTACAACATCCAACTTCTTGGTAGCTTTGAAAAACAACATTAAAAAAACCAAAAACATAAGAAAAAGCTAAGATTTATTAGTTTGCAGGATACTTACATAAACGTTGTTAATTAGACTTTAGTGAAAGTTCAAGAATTTTCTTATGTCAATGATCAATTATTTATTTATTACTGATCAAATACATAGACATTTTTCTTATATTTTTAATTTTAAGTACATGTAAAGAAATTTTTCATAGCTATGTAAAACTTATTTACTTACATGTAAAGACAGCTTTGAAAAAGTGTGGCTAAAAGTCTTGGGATGTCAAAAATGTCTTTGACATCCAACATTATAGTAGCTTTGAAAAACCAACAAAGCAGCACAAATTTACATTTGTCAGTATGTAGAAGTAAACTGACATAAGCAGTGGAATAAACTTGTAACTTAACTTTTTTTTGAAATTAAGCAATTTTCAATGTTTATGGTTAATTGGACGAAAATATCGACATTTTACGAAACAATGCATTTTGGTTGAAAACATGCAGTTTGGTCACAAATATGAATTTTAGACGAAAACATGCATGATTAAGTGAATAAATGCAAAAATTCTTGATTCACTTGATCATCTGTAGAATCTTACACTACCTCCAACGAGAAAGAGATAATTTTTTGTTATAATACCCTAGATTCAATTTTAAGTGGTGATGTTTGTATTTTAAAATAACGTTTATGCTAAACTGATTATTATTTGTGTTATTTTGTAGATGAAGAACTATTCAACGAAGGAAGAGAGTGTGTCAATTGCGGCACCATTTCAACTCCACTATGGCGACGCGATGGCACTGGTCATTACTTATGCAACGCATGTGGCCTTTATCACAAAATCAACCGTTTAAACAGGCCATATGTAAAACCCCAGCGACGCTTGGTAAGCAACTTATAATTGGCTTCGAGTCAATCCTAATCACCTTGACTAACAAATTAGTTCTACCGTTCATCACGATTTATGTTTGATGATTTAAATTTAAATTTCTATGTTGGTCTCATTATATAGCTTTTGGTCAGGTATATAATGAATAATGGTTGACAATGTGGTTATTTGTTTTTTTTAAAAAAAAATTATAGTCTGCATCTAAACGAGTAGGATTGGAATGTTCCAACTGCCATACCAGAAACACGTCTTTATGGAGGAGAAATTCTAATGGAGATCCAGTTTGTAATGCTTGTGGGTTGTACTACAAGCTTCATAATGTAAGTATCAAGTTGTAAGTTCACTGTAATTATCTCGACTGTCATCGATTTTTGTTGTTGTTAATATTATTTGTTCATTCGTGATATATAGGTCAATCGACCTCTTACGATGAAAAAAGACTCCATACAAACGAGAAAGCGAAAGCCGAAGAACGTTCAGAGTGTGAAGCAAGAACCAGAATCCAAAATCAAAGTAGAACCACAAGGTAAAACCAACCGACTTGGAAAAGACTCGTTTTCTAATAAATACATAAATTTTCACTTAGTCAGTTAGGCAAAAGAAACAGAGGTTTCTTACTCTGAATTTCATTGTTTGGGTCTTGCACATTAAAAACCATTCATCGGCCAGTATGATGGTGCCACGTGTTTATAGTTTAGGTTAGTTAAAACAAAGATGTATTAATTTTATTTGAAAGGATCTTGTTTCATTTAACTAACTTACACTAGTATCTATTTCCATAAACACCAAGTTAAGGTTGTTAAACAACAACCCATGCCACTCCCATTGCAGTGGCTGGTCGTTAATGCACAAGTACCTTTTTTATTGATGTTACTAGCAATGTATATAATCCAGGCATTGTATACAATGCTTTTTTTTGTCATATTATGGAAATAACATTTTGTATAGAATTGTTTAGGTTTCTTAACATTTTTTCTAAAAAACAAACTTATTAGGTCTAAATAGAGGCTTAGATTTAAACTTAACCAAAACTCTTGAATACCATAACGTAACTAGTTTCAATACTAATTTCATATTTTGCCAAAAGAGGCTAGGCATTATACACTAGATTTCACTGACTTGTTTCTAGACCAATTTTAGACCATTCAGTTATAGCGTTCGGCAACGTTCAGCAGTATTATCTATCCTAGCCTTCGTGGTTAAGGTAGCTCGAGTTTTGACTATTGAGTTCGGGTTTTCCCCGAATTGGAGTTTTTACTATAACGTAAAAGCATAATACAATCCTTAGGCATGGTAATACAAGTCTGGATTACATGAATTGTAACAGTAATAAATGCAATGTTTAAAATAGGAATTCAAATTTCACAAAAAAAAAAAAACAAGTGTTGATATTAATTGGAAAATATATTTTTTTTCCAGACATGCTGACATCGACTCCCGTGACATTCTTGTACCCAAATGGAACCCAAGCGTCGACTCACCATGGTCACAGCATGAGTCCCATCTTCACCCAATCAGCCAAGAGTTTAAACTTGTCGCCAACATATCACCACCAATCTTCGCCAACTGGATCAGCAATAATGCCACCGTCTCCACAGGGTCTCAACACGTCAAGAATAGTCTCCTCTTCCAGCATAGCTAATAGCTTGTCTACGCTGGAACTCGCTCCTAGAGCCGCTATCTTAACCACATAAAACCGTTAAAAAAAAGTAACTCTCTATCTCTCTTTTATTTTATTTTTTTACAAAAAAAATAATTCAATTTCTAATCAAATCAACTAATCAACTTCTAATTTGTGGTCGATTTTGATTAACTCGGTCAAAAAGCTCGTATACAAGAATAGGTTTTGTAAAAAAAAAACGCGTTGAGATCAAATTGTGGCAAGTCGGTTAAGGTTCGAGAATGAATTCAAATTGCCACAGGATATTTTGTAATTTTTAATTCACAACTAGGGAAGGGGTGATAATATCAATATTGTGAATTATCGGTTAATTTTTTTTTTATTTAATTATTTTAACTAGAGATGCACCAAACTATCACTTATCTCCAAGAGATGAACTGCTGTTTTATGGCAAACTATGAAACCAAAGATTTTTTTTTTTTTAATTTTGAATATACCAATTCTGAACAGATATTATTAATACGTGTACAAACTGTAGAGAATTAGGTCTATATTTTTTTAATGAAATGTGTATTATATATAAGGGGCCAGTAAACATTCCCTAAAACGCGTCTGGAACATTCCTGGAATGATAATCATGCTCAAAAAATCCTGTGCTAAATATTTTTCGAGAAAATTCAATTGTGTAGCCATTTACACTTAACATTATACAGGTATATCACAATTAACGATTTACACTTGCATGTATGTATATATATATATAGTGGACATTACATTTAATAGTATCAATTTCCCACCAGTAGTAATTAAATTAAGTCATTTTTAATTCGGTATTACCCGAATATAGTAATACGTTTGCTCAGGTTGAACTGAAATGACATAAGTAAATTGATAATTTTTTATCTTATATTAACGGCTATCTTTTAGCTTTTATATTAACAGAATCAAATCATCGGAAACTTCTTTATTAGTGCTTTTTACTTGATTCCTTAAACTACTTAAAAATCAGTTTCCTAATTAATTTTCATCTTCGACTTTCAACTTCAAATTCAGTGACTTATGATTTGTTTTTTAAACTTTTGTTCATGATTTCTAACCACATAACATTGGGGGCACTATTTTTTGATGAATGTCATTTTTTTTATACAATTCTTATTAAAAAGAGAGGAATCATCATTACATTTTCCAAAGATTGTGACGCTTTATTTACTCTGCAAGCGTCCTTCTAGTATACAAAAAATGTGTCGCTTATCTATATTAACTCAATGATTTTTCCCCAACTTCCTCGTCCCTTTACCCTGTTAACTTCATTATATCATGAATAAAATATGTGCAAATTGAAATACTTTTATTTCTGGTCAACGTGTTTACGTGCGGTTGCGTGTCGACAGATTCGTTTTGAAAACCTAGGTCCTAGGGTACACTACACATACGTATACTGTAGAATCCCGTTATAATCACTTTGGAACTAGGGCTCTATGATAACAATAGCTAGCTGATAACATTAAACAATTGATAAATAATACACTAAATAGTGTTTCGGAACCGATTGATTATGATAACAATAGCAGATTGATAACATTTGTGATTATAATAACCGGATTCCACTGTACAACATATAATACAATAAGGGTCATGAGTACAAGAGTCTCTCCCAAACCTGACAAATATGACCCGACGCGAAATTGATTGATATATTTTTTGAAAGTTTTGTTGATTTGATACATGATTTATATTTATCGACAAAAGGTGTACAGTTTTTATATATCGATAATTCCATTATGCAGCGTGTGACTTGCCCTTCCCTCCCACAGACTGGAGGTTTGTATAGGTGTCTGTTAGGATATGGGTTTTAGTTATGCGGATGAGGCTAATGTTTTCGATGGGTTTACATTATGCGATATACTGTATATACCTATACAGGGTAATTTAAAACTTGGTAGAGTGCACCAAGACCATATGACCCTTTGTTCGTAAACGCTTCGTTTTCGAGTTAGACCATATTTTGACACATTGATTGCAACGAATTGATTGATCTTGGTATCAAATTAGATTTTTATGGTCTCTTTTGTGTTGGTGCATCTTACCACATTTTAATGTGTTGCCAGGAAGCTTTAAATCACCCTGTATATAAAATTAAATTTCGGACATTTTACTGGGTTTTTACGGAAGGGAGGGGAGGGTTGTCCTTCCCTGAATACACTTCTGTGTAGGCTACGTGCCAATTTTGGAAATTCTGTGCAGTCTGTTTATCAGCAGTTTGTTTACTCTAGATAAGAAAGCTTAGCTGGGACATCCAGCTACAAACCTGAAATGTCAATAATTTATAATTAAACTTGTAGTTTGATACTCAAGACAAACTGTATATTGTGGAAACTAATTATTTAGACTTAGAGGTGTTGGTTAACTGACACATTGGTTCATTTTACAACTAAGCGGTTTTTGATCATCCAGTAGTATACCAAGTTTACATTGCATAGCTTTTCAAATTTACATTTACGTGTTGTTTATTGTCTAAAATGCATGCGCTGGTAAAATCTCAAACCAAATTTGGAAGTTAAGTAAAAGTTTGACATGGTTAGTCAGTGTGCTGCATGACGTCAACTTTGCATGAACAGTTTGGATACAGTAAACAAAATGGTTGGAAACTGGAAATTAACCATTTGAAATCGATTCCTTCTTTCAGATGCAAGTTCATGAACTATGAACTACAAAAGAGTTATACTACAAGATAGAGAAACTTTTCCAATTATGGAACGAAAACCCAACAAGAACGTGAAAAACCTAATCTTTGAAAACACCTTTCTGGTGGTTTTTCTCACGGTACTTCCTCATCCCCAGAATTATCATTGGTCGAGTCGGTTGATTCTTCGGTGAGGTTAGAGTCCAAACAAGGTAACAACAAGCCAATCAGGCAATCGAAGTATGCACGTTACCAATGGCGCTTACGGGAGCGCTCGTTTTCGTTAAATGACATAAAATCGTGACGCCTTTTTTTTCTGCCCCGTTGTTGTTTTTACCTTTGTTCTTCCTGCTTAGCGATCCATCCTTTTCACTCGGTCCGCAAGTCATCCGAGCTCTTCTTAAGGATCCTTTGCAAGTCCTGCTTATTCCAAAAGGTAAGGATGGTCCTTTGGCTCCTAGGTTTCTTGGTCGTGTCATACCAAGAAGCAGATCAGATGTGTAGTGCGACACCCAAGATACAAAGCTTGATCTATGAATTGAACGTAATCAGCTAATCGAAATCCCTTGTATGAGCTTCAAATCTTATCGTAGGCTTTCCATTATCACCAGTGCAATTTGTGTCTGTATATCTAAATCTATTGCTAGTTCAAAGCTAATAAGCCTATCCAGTAAAGCACCGATAAAATGCTAAGGCAATAATCGAACCCAACAACAAGGGTTTTCTGATTTCTACTCCCACTCCCATTTGTTGTTGCTTGGCCCACACACCGCCGACAACCAGCCATCTTGTCTTCTTCGACGGTCATAAATACCTTTATCACTAAATACACCCTCTTTGCGCTTTTGTTCTTTCACAGTACCTATTGCCAAGCGAAGTGCAAAGGGTTTCTTTCAATGTTACAATTACTTATGATTGCAAACATGCCGTATTCGAGTTGTCTCAAATCAACTATGGCAAGTTAGCTTATGGGTGGCAATGGATTACCTAAGTTATTGTCTCGTTCGTTAAATGAAAGTGTTGAAATGGATCCTTTACTCCATCGTAAAGAGTGTTTAGAAACATAGACAGTACAACTTAAGTATGCTGACAAAGACATCAACTTGCCGCGTTTCGGTTTTAACCATTTTTAAAAGAAAATAAAAAATCATTGCAAATGTAAGTTTATTATACAGTTGTAATGTACAAGCTGGTGTAGGCCTAATCAGTCAAAACGTCATTACATAACTCATTAACAGCCACGCCTATGATATATCCAAAGTTGAGGAGAAAAGCCATATTTGGTTAACTCAAGAAGTTCTACTTAAAAATTTTTTTACAGAAATACATCAACAGATTTAGTTTAGACAGTAGCAATATGATTGCTTATACTTATCAAATTTTGTTAATTTTGTTTTTAGATATCAGTCTCATAGTGAGTACAGTATAAACTTGTATGGCGTTACGAAAGGTTTTGCATAACTCACTAGGGAACTTCATTTACTTTTGAGTGAAACTCGACTACAGACTTAACGTGTATTTTCAGACTACAGTTAACGGGAAATCGTTATTTTCTTGTTGTCCGTAAAAGTTTTTAGCAAAGGTCGGTTAACGCTTTCATTGATATACCACCATCCAATTTCGCCAGGCCAACATGAACTTGGTTTTGGAAATGGAATTTCTTGGGTCGTTTTGAACAAGTAGCCCGATTCGCTTCGATCTGCAAGACGATAAAGTTATTTTTGTTATGTTTTATGTCATTACTTTTTCTGTTGCAAAATATGGTTTACATTTCATGTAAAACTTTCCGATTATGAACAGTTTTAGGAACCTTTTATTGGCTTTATTTTTCTGGTATAAAAGTTAGTCGATGATTTGTTTGTGTATTGAGACATATTCAAAATGACTCGTATTGTGACTACAATAGTGAACGTGCCTTTAGAGTGTAAACCTGCCAACTCCATTTTGTCTCATTTTAAAATTAATGTACCATACGAAAGGAAAGGATAGGTGGCATCAGCTAAGAAAACCAGTTCAGCTCAAATTGACTTCTAAGTAGTTTAAGTCAAGTGTGTGATGAAAAAAAAGTTTTTTCTCTATAATTCATGTATTTACTTTTATGCTTCTCCTGTAAATTTTCTCAAAATGGAGTTCACAACATGGCTCCAGAAAGTTATGCTTCACATAGATTAAAATAAAAGCAAAATGAATATTACAGCTATTGATGCAATGAAAGCTCGACAACCTACATTAACCTTAACGTTTGGATCAGCTTGTATAATAAATGATCCTGTAGTTTGGATCATCCTGTATTTAAAATACACCCTGTATAATAAATCAATACTCATAGTAATTATATGATTAAATAAAACAATGTACTCTGGAGTACCTTGTACATAATAATGCATAAAATTTGAATTGTAATCAAGCTACTGTGAGAAATGTAATTCATAATTTGGGTCACAAAAAAACCAGTCAAATTTAAACCGTATTTTAAGACAAGGAGTATATTGTATTGGCATCGAAGAAGTGCATCAAGACGATTCTTACACAATGGTGACATTGTCCCAATTCCAATTGATGGCAGATTTACAGTACGTCGTTGAGTATCTCGTTTGTTTTCTGGGCCAGAAAACACCATTCTACCTTTTATACCTGCTTCTACATCTTTTGACATCTGAAAGATTTCAAATTAATCCGAGTTATGGTACTTATTTTTGACAGTTTAATTAAGTATACCGGTAGTTTCCCTCTCCCAAATTTCAGACACATCAAACGATTATGTTGATTTTCCAATGATTTGCATACATACTTTCGATAAAATTTAAAATCAATTTAGATAATTCTGTTCCAGTGAAAGACAAGTTGTTCTACTGAATTTCTGGTGAAAAATTAACCATTTTTTTTGCCGTCGATTATTAAGAAACAATAATAAGTAACGTGATATTGTTACGATTTTTAACCAGTCAAGGGCATTTTGGATTTTGAAGGTTACATTGTTGCATTTTTCTTGGTTGAGTCAGAACTTTTAAAACGAGTAACATCATTGAACTAGATCAATACTATACTAAACAAATAGAAAAACTAAACACGAGAGATATGATTCATTACATAGCAAATGATGTTTAATGACACAAAGATAAAGCTTACGCAAACGTTTTTGCACCACACTATCTCTGGTTAAGTGGCAGAAATGTATTTGAGAGTTTTACGTGTCGCACGAACGAGTACCCACAATGGAATAATTCATACAACATATATTCACCAATTCATGTATCGAGTTTTGAGATTTAGGTGTTGACGCACGAATGTGTATCTTTACAGTTAAGAGTTTGGACTGGCCATAACGGACGTTCGTTGCATCGTCTATAAATGTATTTTAATTATGAAACACAGACAATGGACCGTCCACCATCAGCATGGTCTGAACCACCTATGAACACATTAGGAAAGGAACACGTTCCTTCACCACAACTAGGTCCGTCTTCACCAGGACAATCTAGCATCGGGAGTGGGGGACAAAATGGAAGCAATCGAGCGACACCTTTGGATCCAAACATTTCGTCAGCCCCACCCACCAACTACAGTCAACATGGAGATCCTTTAGAAGAGTCCATGCCGTCTTCAGAAGCCTCCCAGTACAAAACCTTATCTCCTGCCTCCTCTTTGACCACCATCCAAGAAAAAGACATTCTCTACACGTCTTTGGAAGCTGCCAATGCTAGTCCACTCAATAGCATGTCACCAGCACAATATGGCTCTCCCACAGGATATGGGTAAAAAAAATAAGTCAACTATTTTTGTTTATGCTGGTAATACAGAGTTTGTTCCTAAAGTTACTATCTATTTGGCGAAACAATGCGAATTCAAATAATGTGTCTTAATGACAAGATTATACGCATGTGACACTGTGGTTCGACATAATGTTTTGTGTTTAATGCAGTTTAATTTACTCATGTGGGGAATGTGAAAATAATATTTACAGATACAGAGAGACCTATGTGTCAACTCCACCATCATCCAAAAGCGTCATGTCTCCTTACGATCAAGGAACTTCAGCCATTGTTCATACAGCATCTTATTCATCGGGATTAATTCCCAATATGCATTATATCACCGATTCCAGTGGAACAGGAAATATTTCACCAGTTGGACAGAGTGGAACTATATGGACTTCTCACCAGTTACCAGAATATTCAACTCCTCCAAGGTAATACCATTTTTTTTACAACTTTTTATTTTACTTGACTTGACCGTTGTTTGACGACCTATTTTGGTTCATCCTATTCGGTACAATCTTTTTTTTACATTTGTTTAACTTGAATTGACCGTTGTTTGTTTGTATGTGTGGGTTTGTTTGTATTTATTTGTTTGATTGGACATCTTTGTGGTATATTTTGACCTACTTCCCAATATTCCACCAAGCTGAAATTTGAAACGTAGACACAATCCGCGGAACATTTAATTCTATTAAATTTTGACGGATCAATGTCGCGTCAATTTCGAGAAAACCACACCTCAAAGTGGGTTTTTTCTCATAGAGTGTTGTTGACGATAACAACCGCATATTTAATTTCAAGCATTGTTAAACCCAAATCAGGCATTGTTGTAAAAATAAACATACAAACGTAGGGTATATATAGGCTAGGTATATAAGTTGGTATAGGCTATATTTATTTATTTATTTATTTATTTATTTATTTATTTATTTATTTATTTCTAATTTAATATAAAACATAGTTTACTATAAACAGTCTATCTGAGCAACCGTTCATTGCTGTGGATTCATTTGAATGAATACTTGACACGAATTAACAAAAACATTTTTCCACGTGTTTGTTTCAAATACTTTTAAAATTTGGTTTGGAAAATAAAAGCACAGTATCAAGACAGGTTAAAAGCTTGTACTAAAAACAAAGTTTGTAGATTGTAATTGAAGAGTTGGGTGGAAAAACGGCGTAAAGACACTTACATGATTATTCCTCGAAATGTATAAATTGAATCGTTTTAGACCAATCTATAGCTTAAAGGCGTTGGGTTGCATATAATTTGTAGTCGCAGCGTTTTTAGAAACGTGACTATTGTAAATCTGAAAATTTGTGTCGCTTCATTTCTTGGTTGTTTCACTTGCTTGGTTCACTTCCAAAACAAGAGAAAAGGCATCTTTGGAAAAACGGCGCAAATGCATTTATAAATTAACACGATATTTGGAGTAACGGCCTAATTGCATTTTTAATTTGCCCCGCAACTTGAGGCCTGTCGACTAAAGTTAACAGTGTTTTTTTTGCAAAACATGTTCATCTTTCTTTATAAATATACAGTTGAAGTTCATTTTTTTAATCTTAAATTTTGAAGATGCCAGAAGTTTTTGCCGTTTTACTCAAAACTGCAATTTTGGAGTTACACCGCTATTCCACCCAACTCGTCAATCGCCCCGATACTTGCCAGTTGCTAAAACACATGATCGAGCCATTAGTAAAAGTTGATCAACATTAGGCATTGGGTTCTACATCCACACAGTACACAGGTTATAGATTGAAGTAACTTAAGGCGGGTTATTAATGTGTTATATGGTTCATTTTAAAGCCTTACACCTTTGACGCCAAACTTGATTTTTGGTGGTCAGTCTGGTCCGATGATCAACAGCGCTTCGACGACAGATCTTCTGGAATTGCAACGTCCGAGCAATAACCTATCAGGATTCAACAACACGATACCAATGAGAACTGACATGCAGTGGGTACATGACAATGGTTCTTTTCAGTACAATCTACATGGAACCGATACAGCCGGAAGACGCTTAAGTCCTATGCGTAAGACTTTTCATTGATGAACTTGTGTACGCGTGGGTGTCTCCAAGTTTTAAGCACTTTGATTTGATTGCAGTGAGTGAAGACTCTGTTTTATACGCCGATGACAGAGAATGCGTCAACTGTGGGGCTATTTCCACCCCTTTGTGGAGGAAGGATGGAACCGGACATTATTTATGTAACGCGTGTGGTTTGTACCACAAAATGAACGGTATCAATCGTCCTTTACTCAGACCACAGAAACGTCTTGTAAATGAAAATGTAATTTCATCATTTATTTCTACGCAATTCTTTTTCTATAGACACATTATTATCGGTACACAACTAAACGTGTGGTTCATTTTTTCAGCCATGCATGACTCAAGTTGGTCAGAGAAGAGTCGGATTGTCATGTGCGAATTGTCAAACCACGAACACGACTTTATGGCGTCGCAACAATCAAGGTGAACCTGTGTGTAATGCCTGTGGCCTCTACTTTAAGCTTCATGGGGTAAGTGTATCCAATTTACACCTATATCTTGATTCTTGGTTGTTAATTATATCTTTGAAATATTGTTTTATTAATTTTTAAATTTGTGACAAAACGCGACAAGAAAAAAACATTTGCGCTAAGTGTATAAAATAAACTACATATACAGGGTGCCAGATAAAAAATGTCTTTACGACATTGTGTGTAAACATGATAGAGTTGCAAAGAAAATGTTCGGACATCCTGTATTTTAATAGCTACGAGTTTGGAATTTTGATTTCAATTTCAGCTTAGCTTACATAAAATGCAATAAAAGAAAAATATTTTTTACGCCATAATATTTGAGACACGGTGTAATAAGTAGAGTCGCTGAATTCAAATGGTGCAACTGTTTGACTTCTCTACTAGATTAAACAGAAATATTAATAATGATGGAGAAAAAAAATTGGCGACATGTTGACGATGAGCGTCATGTCATAAAATGAAGAAACCAATCCTCACTTTCTGACGTCATGCGAGTGGTATCGCAGTCTTTTTAGCGATTGGTTCGCGTAAATCTTTTAAGTAAAGCCGCAACCGCTCGGTATTGGCTGGGGTGTGTCCGGGTAAAGTGGAGGTGTCACCCTGCACGAGCTGAAATCAAGATACTCCCGTTATAACGTTGCGATAGTTACACGACTTGCATAACAAAGAGTGAAAAACAGAACGAAACATGACGATTGATAATATCCATATGTTCATTAGATTATACGATATATCGATGTTGTTCTATAATTTTTAAATTAAATAATATATATTTATTGCCTTGAAACTATTTTCAAACGATTATGAAAGTGGATTTTTTAACTATAATAACGTTTTGTGACTACAGTGAATTAAATACACTTGCTTAGATGGATGAATATCGAATATATATGAAGAGTTGATTGTTTATTTAATTTGTAAATGTGTAGGTCAATCGTCCACTTACAATGAAAAAAGATGGCATTCAAACCCGCAAACGAAAACCCAAGAATGCTACTGTGTCATCGTCAGTGGACACGAAACCTATTATTAAGCATTCCCCAGGTGCGATATTATTTTCCCACGTAAACTAATATAAGTACAGTAGAATGACTAACTAGTCGAGAGGCAGAGAACTGGACTTAGAACCGGATGGTGTCTGGTTTCAATGGCAGAGATGCAGAGGTACATTCTTGTACACCGGCCTACACAATATGTAATCAGTACCGATATGGGAATAGTTGACACACATAATAGATAGTATATACTATATAGTAAAGCCTACAGTAACTATAAAAATACAGTACAATACTGTATTATAGTTATTAACCAGTGTGCTATTCCAGTCGCAAGCGACGGTTAACCCAGAAATGATACAGTCCAGCTTCATTCATGGTAAAATTTAGGATGCATACCAATGTAGGGGGGGAGACTAAAGTACTCGATTATATCAAGTTTAACATCGAGATTGACGTCACATACGTCACTCAATAATTTTAGTTAATGTATATAGATATAGTTTGTTAATGTATATTATATGTAAATGTCTTATGGTACCAGTACTCATTGTATACCGTATCGTATGACTTAGTTGGCCTACATAGGCTATTATGTAGTCTACAATTCCTGTCTACTATTCTTGATAAACATAAATATAAATATGGTATGGTAGTAGGCTACTCAATTAAGTTAAGTATATTTTCAACCTTTATTTTCCTAAGTAGTCGGTAACTTGTATTCTTATTGCACAGGAAGTGTTTTATGCGAGTTTTCATATGTGAATTGTTAACGTGATAGAAATTCATATGCTCGTTAAAGAGGAATTTGTTTTGCTATTACGCGATTTTGTGCAGTGGTGTACAAGTGATTGAACCTTGAAACTATGTCACTTATTTCGATATGTGCGATTTAAATTCACGCGGAACGTAACCCTCCAGTCAAATCGAAAATCTTTTGTACATAGTTCAAAGTTTGACTTGGGCGCAAATATGACTGGTTATATCACTAAGTTCTTACGGATTCTTTGCGTTAATGTCATAAAACAGTTATTGCGATATAATTTATGGCTATTAATTTGTTGATAGTAGATAAACATCTTAACTTATCATCGACTTCTCATCATCATCACCATCAGCAGCAGCAGCAGCAGCAACACCATCATCAACAACAACAACATCATCAGTACGACATGAAAGCGTACGACGTGAAGCAAGAAGTGAACGCCACGACCTATTCTTGCGCTTCTATGACAAGTGCCTCTTCTTCCGTTATCCACGATGATACCCATATCACTTCCGGTGTGATTATGCACCCTTCCAGTGCACCCACTTCGGTATTGACCAGACTGAACCACAACAGGTAAATGGAGTCGAGCAAGTTTTGCGCTCGATTTGGCGTAACCAACGTCAATTCATACGTCCTTTAAGTATCATTCATTTCTAATTAATTTTGCTGTCACACTTTTTTTTTCATAGTTTGAATAGTTTACCCCCTTTGGCTACTCTCGGGGCGATGATGTCGCACAATATTCCGCTTCCCAGTATCTCTCCAACTTCCCCGCAAGCTCCACAAGCGATTCCGGTTAATCTTGAAGGTACCGAGAATGTTCCGTCACCAGATAATAATAATATGATCGCCTCGTAAATCTTTTTTTATCTCTTTATTTTATTTGACACATCAGCTTGAGTCAGGAAGCCGTATTCTTCAAGCTTCGGTCTGGTCGGAGTGCGAGTGATTTCCATGTGAGCGTTAATGCAGCGCGTCGAGCACCAAACGCTCGATGCTTTATTTTTCATGAAAATGCGAGCGTAGACATCCAACCTTGGTGATTGTTATTTCAGATGTGGTTAAATCCCAACCAACATCAAATTCGCGTGCATTGATGATCAGTGTTGGGATTTAGCAACCTTTGGAAAAAAAAACTCCTATTCCCGAATAGATCGAAGCCTGGAAATACCGAGAGTACTATGCACGGTTTATATGCATGTTTCCTTATACGCGATCGTTACATTATCTGTAAATGAACCAAAAAATCTAAAAGTGTCTTTCGAGTCATAGGAACAAAATTTTTATTACACTTTACATATATTACTTCATTCATTAGACCAGCTGCAAATACGACATTGTCGCATGGGTTTTTGACGTTTTGCAATTCTTATGTACTGAGGTTAAATACACGAGTATACACCTAGGTTGATCATCGAGGACATATTTTCTACCAATTCACGAGAGGGTCTTCAAGGTTTAGAATTTAGTTATTTATGATTGTTAAGTGTATCCGGTAGTCCGTCAAAGGTTTTTGTTTAAAGGTTGTTTTTCCTTTTGAAGGAAGGTAACTTTTAAATAAAAACAAACTTTTATCGTCTACCCTGATTATTAATATGCGTAAAATTAATCTTAGCGTCCATCACTAAAAAGTCACTATGAATTGCTTGGTTGTGGAGTTGTTACACAATACATTGAAACGGTGTAGTAACTGTACAATGTTACCGTCAAGATGTGAATCCTGTACAAATAAGTTTAATATATAAAATTTAAATATCTAATTAACACACTATCTACATCAGATTTAATTACTATCGTGTATTGCACAGTTTAAAGAAACTGCTGGTGGTTGAAAATTGAAAATATTTTATTTTTTAACGCTCTATTTTATCACTTATGAATTTTTTAACTACGACTTAATGGATTCTACATCAACGGTAACATACATGTGTACACAAAGTATACGTATAGCTGAGTATTACTCAGTTATACAGGGTGATTAAAAAAATGTTAACGCTAGTTGATCATAGGCATATGTGATATATCACAAGAACCTTCAAAACGTTAACATATTTTTTAATTACCTTGTATATTCAACTGTACACGGTGTATTCAGTACATAGTTATCGGTATAACAGTTTTAAAGGTAAAACCTTTTGAAGTACAGTAAGAGTAAAAACAAGTGTACTGCTTAGCTTCTTATATTACTGCTGCAGTTTCATTGTAAAGTTGCAAGAAATTTTCTTTTTCTTTATTAGTCGTTGTAGACAATTGTAAGCGATTTCCACTTTAGTCGGAAAAATATTATTTTGCATGAATCAATTATTCATTCAAATCGGACACAAAAAATCACACTACAAACATGATTTTGCTCAAGTTCTCGAACCTACACTGTATTTTCATTATAAACATGACATGGTTCCTTTACGGACTATTTATTTAATACATGGAACCCGCTTAAGATGTTCTTCAAGGCATATAAAAGTTTTATCATCTTAAAAGAGAAATTTAAAAAAGAATATACATACTTCTAAGCAGGGACCAAATTAAATTATACTTCTTAAGTGGGAAAACTAGGACACCTTTAAGCGGGATTCTATTCGTTTAATCTAATTATTAACATATAATAATCATTTTGTTTTGTTTTTCTCTTTATTATATGGTCTTGTGATTTACATGAGTTATGATAACACGACTACTTTTTAACTATTGTTTTGTTATTCTGCATGATGATTATTATTCCTATACAATACTAACTTGGCATTATTTTCTATAAAAATGATAATAACAATTGGGAATGTCGTATATTACTATGCATGTGATTGATAACACTTGATGAAATCATCTCCAACAAAAAATATGATGACGTTTTCTTTTTCAAAGAAAAATGCCACTGTTCTATAATATTTTTTTTTATTTTATATATTTTTTGTTATAGATAGATTTCACCGTGTATATATCAGCGAATGACAATGATAATTATAACTTTTTAACTAGTAAAAATTGTTTATCATTTTATTTCGTTCTGTCTTAATACAGTTGTAATAATAATATAACTTGAATTGATCAGCATGAATTTCACTTAAAATGATATCATTTGCTTATGCTTTTTATTTTTTAAATATCATGCATGATATTTTTAATTAGTTATTTCGCATTATAGTTAGCTGTTTAGTCTAAATATTTGTTAAAGCGAAAGTCTAGTCATTTACAGTAGATCTGAGGAAATTTGTTTTTGCCACTATATGACATATTTGTTTTGTTTATTTAAAAATAGATTGTTTTAATATTCATGCATATTATAACAACTAGGTTGTGATTTGTTTCTTTTGTTTTTAAATATATATATAATAATAATAAATTTTTCTTTAATGAGTATCATTACTAAGCGTTCAAGTATTTGTCACTTTATAGTATCTAATTTGGTTACTTTTTTTCTGTTTTTTTTTCTCTTTTTCTTTTGCGATATCATCATCTTAATGACCACAGATCACGTGACAAATTAGGACAGCAAACAAGATTTCAAATCACTCTGTTGAGTTTCTCTCGTTACAAGGAAAATCACTTACATCTTGAAAGGAAAGTCGTGACGAGAATAGCGAAGATGCACCTTCTTCAGAGGTAAGAAAGAGAAAAGCGATCCTTGCAAAACACCGTTGTTAGAAAAAGTAAAAAACTAAACAAACTTTCTTTATCTATCACTGTGTAATGTTTTCTTTTCGCTATGTAATGGAAATTTGTTCAACGTGCCCATCGATTTAAATGGTAATACCGTTAAAGATGACACCACGACCAGTTTCAGTCTCGACACTTTAATTGGTTTACCCTGTACTTATAATTCTCCATTTCATATCCCCTCGGTGCTCACAGAAGTTTTATTTTCTATACTAATGATGGCTGAAAACATAATGCAGTTTTCTTGCATGACATGTATTTAAAGGATTTCTCTCTTCTCCCCACCCCATATATGTGTATGTTTATACAATATAGGGTATAATACATACATGCATGATTTTATGACTTGTCGTAAAAGAACACACACCATACAACGACTGCACTATTTATGAAGTATAATATGACCAAGTAATAAAAACTTCGTTTTTTAGTACAACCTTTTAACTTGGTTTGATAGTATGCTTTTGTTTGCAAATTAAATTTTAAACTAAATTTAATATATATGTATGTTTATTGGATTAACAATACTAAATATGTGATTGTTATAGTTATCGTGTTGTTTTACGACAAAAACTCCATTTTCACGTGTCATTTTCTCGAAATTGACACGACATCGATCCGTCAAAATTTACAGAATTGATTGGTTTTTGTGTCAAAATTCGATTTACAAATGTTCTAGGAGAAATAAAGATGTACATTACTAAATTAATTTTAGCAATAATAATAGTGTTGTGTTATACAATCGCGCCTCATACAAGTTAATTGGTGCAGGCACGACCCTCGTTATGAGAAAAATTTATTGTATGAACAGTATTTTTTAGTTTACAAAGTGCTTAATTCGTGCAAAATCCCAAGTCTCACTCTTGATACACTTTCAATAATAAAAGTCACACTGGTTTTAAATTAGATCACATAATGGACGTCCACATAATAATAACCTATTGGATTTATGAAGTTCACTCACAAGTTGCGTGTTTTATTATAATTTCTTCTTTATTTCAACAGTGAAGCGTTTTTCCTTTTTTACTTACTTTGGTTGAGGACATGGTTTATTATTATTATTAGTTAGTTAACTATTTATAAAAACATGGAAACCCCACTGTTTGACAAAAAACTTGCGCAAGAGATAGAATCACTGCAAGGGTTGTCCAGTGGCAGCCACCGGTTTCCGTTTCTCTATTACGTCACTGAATGGTTCTCGTTGTCGGAGTTTTGGTCGTTGTACGAAGAACAGTTTTACTCTTGGAAACGCTTATTATGTGAAATCTCGTTGTGGGAGTAGTTTATTATAAGAGGCGCGAATGTAGTTTTAATCAATTGTTCACAATATTCTATGATTTGATTTCAATTACAATCAAGTTAAACTAAAAAGTCGATTATCCGAATCACAATTATCCGAATCCGGTAAAATGTGTCAGCATAATAATTAATACTCTATCGAAAAATCATTGCTATTATCGGTATTTATAAATAATTTATCAAACAAATTAACACCGTACTTACATTGTGTTCATTGAATATTTACGTTTTTAACTTGTATAACTTTATCTTCTTTTTCGAATCCAGACTAGACATATACATTGAATTCCGGATTATGTGACTTTTCGTTTATCCGAAATAGGCTTGGTTTCATCACATTCGGATAATCGAGTTTATAGTGTACTCCCATTTTCTGGAGAGTGATTAGATTATAATCTAATAATTATTATATAACTAAATCATTTATATTCTATACTATACAAGTGATGTAGCTTGTGAGGGGTGGCACAGTCCCCTCCCCGAACAAGCTAGTTTTATATAACCATGAAATAATTATATAAACACATTGTTTTATATTCATATTTTGTATTGTAGGAATAGATGAAGTTAATTTATCTCCCCTTTAAAACTAGTTCTCAGAACTATTTTTTTTTGCTCCTCTTTTCGGAAAAAGTGAAAGGAGTTGAAAGTGTCTATGGATGGATTAAGAAAGAAAGCCGGAAAAAAAACCCATGGGATTTAGTTTTTAGTTTGGTGAAATTTTATCCCTCGGGGTCAACGTTCGGCGACTGGCGGCAATTTTCCCCCCACTCCCTTTGGAAAAGTGCGCAAAGTGAGAAACACACTTTAGGGTGCGAGAGTTTATAAACAGAAGAAGCAAAGTGGTGATCTCGACTCAGAAGCACTTAGTCTTAATGATGGCGCCCGACGACGGTGGACAGACAAACAGACCTATATAGGGGTCTAAACACGCACAAAAAAAAATGGCACCGCTTCGTGAAGAAAAAAGAGGGAGGGGGCTATGAATGGAAACCATAGGCACAGAAAAGGCACGTGGCTTTCGTCTCGGCTTGTTTCTCAAACGATTTTCGTATGTGCGTGTGGGTTTTTTTTTGTTTGTGTATGTTTTCTTTTTTGTCAAGTGGGTGGTATTAAGTTGACAAATGAGCGTATATAGACATTTAACAAAAACCTTGCTTTAGTTAAAACGTGTGGTTTTTGTTCTTCACACGTTTTTGAAAACGTTTCCCATTTCCTATTATAAATGAGCGTTTAACATTTTCTTGTAAGAAAGTCATCGATCTATCTAAATATCACCGTTTTGCAGAGTCGGTGTAAAGTCTTCGTGCAGCTTTTAAAGTTTTCGTAACTTTTGGTTTTATACATGATAAATTCAACCAACGAAAGAAAGAAATATAGGATGTTCCAAAAGTTTTGGTAAAGTTTTAAGTTTAGTTAAAATCAAAACAACACCAAGACTTATTGGACACCCTGTATTTCCACAACCACAAATTTCTGTTTGTTTCGATTTTTTGTACTCGGAAAAAGGTTCTCGTATATGTATGTACGGGGTGTTCCAAAAGTTTCTATACCAAATAATGTGCGCTTCATCAGAGTTCACTGAATCTGAATGATTTTCACCAAAGAAAAATGTATGCAGGGTGTCCCAAAAATCTCCATACATAGGATGATTTAACAATTTTTTTGTAAAAAAAAGTAACCTTGTATTGTTTGTTATAAACAAGGAAATGCTTAAATAACTTAATCTATATCGCGAAAATTATGTAAACTACATAACTATGAAATTGTTAACTGTATGAAAATTTGAACTCGCACAAGAACTTTAAAATGACATGACTGTATTTTAATATACAGGATGTCCCATAAGTTTTTGTGTGCTTTTTCATTTAACTAAGCTTAAAACTGCACCAAAACTCTTCGAGACACTCCGTATACAGAAAAAAACAAAGTATTTCTTTGGATGAATATTAATTTTTGACTAAAAATTAGTTACAATAATAAGCAAATTTAGAATTATGTTTTCAAAAAAAATTTTTTTTTTAGGATTTAATTTTTTGAAACATTAGTGTAATTCTTCATTTTATTTTCACCGAATTTTTTATTTGGTCTGAAAAACGGTTGATATATTAACCTTTATATAAGTGGTTCGAAAAGAAACTGAATTTTATGGGGAAACAAGCATCTAACATATGAGCCGCTTCCATGTTTCCTTAATGGCTGTCCAGACAGTTTTTCATTATATCGAGGGTCGAATTCCGTCATCTCATCTTGACAACCTCTCTACTGTAACTGATCGACAGCAACAACAACATCAACAAACAACAACAACAACAACAACAACGTAAAAAAAAATTGGCAATGTCAACAAAACAAACCTAAAACGTTTTACAAAAAAAAACAGTTAACAGTACCCGTATGCCCGGTAGCTTATAGCAAAGGTTAAATTGATTTTTCATCACTCTCATCAGAATACGTTTTTATTGGATTATACAGGGTGTCTCAAAAATTCATATAGTTCCGCAGTGGTATTCCAGATTTGGTAGGCAGTATACTGCTGTATAATATGATTTTTCCTTCTTAAATCTTTGCGCATTGAATTACCTAACAACAGATGACGTAGATTGTCGATTAATATACTGTATGTGTCATTTGAGATGATTTTTTAGTAGGCCTACTAGTACGTTATTATTTTTTAATAATAAACAGACTAGTTTAGTACAACGTTACAATTACAATATAGTACTTTTTCTCTGCGTATCTGCATAACTAAAAGACTCCAATCTGCGGGGGTACGTAAGAGGGGCCATCTTATTTTTTTGCACGCACGCGTAGTTTTTTTCTGGGTGGCTCAGCATCATCCCGTGACACCACCTGATATGTGAAGGGCTGCTGTGTTTATTATTATTATTAATATTATTATTATTATTATTATTATTATTATTATTATGGTAGGAGAAGAAAGCGAAGATGTGTGTAGTCACATTTGCGTGTATGTTACTAGGCGGACCTCTAACTATGTTAGAAAGAAATTTGCTCAATTTAGTCCGGGTTTGGAATAGCGTGTGAGTTAAAATGTTACGCAAATGTCGTTAAATAATTGAAAGACACAAAGAAGAGCAAAATTTGATTATTTTAATATAATTTTTTAAACATAGAGTATTTTTAAATATAATTTTTGACATCGTGAGAGTCGGTAGCCTACTGATGTACATAAAGCAGAATTTTTTGTTGTATTATTTATTGTATAAAAAAAGGGGGGGGGTACAAGCTATGACTATATTTCATGCTAGAAGAGTTTCCAGATGACATCTCACTACTTGTGTGGATGAGTATCAATTTTGTAAACATCGAATAGGATCTAAAACAGGAAATTCCAAACTCACTTCTTCATGTTGTGGAGCAATAAGATAAGCTACTGTTACCATATATAGCTTTTTATCACACTATATATAGTTTGCAAATGAGACATTGTGAGAGTGCCAAATTGATACAGTGTGTGTGCATGGTATATATAAATATAATTACAGTACAAGTTGGGGGTGTTTACAAGCAAAAGTGTAGTATAAGATATCACGTGATTTCGATCGAGTCGATTTTGTCGTTCTTTTGAATGTGGCTCACGTCTTCTCACGAACAATTAGTTAAAAACGATCTTGTGTATGACGGTTAATGGATGGAGAACAGGCGCCAGTCCAAGGGAATCGCCAGTGGACATTAAATACATATATACAAAAAACATAATAGTAATAAATAAAATGTAAAAGAAAGCTTTTAAGTGCAATTTAAGACGTGTACTCGATCGTCTGTAAAAGAATTATGATTTCAACACAAATTGCATTACACGTCAAAGTCTGTCTCCTCAACAACAAATAAATAATGAGACGATCGTACACTATTGGCCATACGTTTATAATTTTTTAAATATTGTTTTGTGTTTTTAATTCATAATGTTCATTCAATGCTAGTTATTTAATATTTAAGTGTACTCTAATTGAGAATACCGAGAGTAGTAAATCTGTACCTAATGTATTTAAAATTGAATCCTGTAGCTTGTAATGATTGGCAGAATGGCTATAAGGTTTGCCTATAAATTAATTCTAGTTTATTAAGTAAACTAGCATAAGTACCGGTAGTTAATTTTATTTAAACAACGTGTAATTCAAATAATTGCTTTGGTTTACAGTGTAAATATATAGCATGAATGTGAATTTTTGTTTTGGTAGTACACTGTATAAAAATACAAGATGTATTAAATATATAACATTTGTATGAATGTACCAAATACGGTATCAGATTTTGTCTGTGTTACTTTTTGAGGGAATCATATTTTTCGTTATTGGCAATATATAAAATCCAGGCATTCTATAAAATGTCTAGCCTCTTTTAGCGAAGTATTATGAGATAACATATTGTATAACATTCTTTCTGAAAAAATTGTGCCTAAGCTTAGGCCTAAATTTAAACTTAACCTGAACTAACCTAATTGTGTCAATAACCTTGCATAACCTAACTATCCCAATGCCAATGTCATAAATTGTCTAAACCAGGTTTCGCATTTTATAGAATGTCTTGATTTTATACATTGCCGGTAACATGTTTGCCGGTTTTCTATTGAAAACTAGTCCAACGTATTGCGTTCCCTAGTATTTAAGAAACTATAATAAGTTTATGTATTGTCATACAGTCAATATAATAATCAAAATAAAAAACCAATGAATTATCTTAATCGATTTTACGTTAACTACAACCGAGTTGTGTATCTTTATCAACTAACTCGACCATCTCTTTAATATCTCGAACAACTTAATTTACCAACTTCTGTGTGGAATGTTCAAAAAATCGTTATCTTAATTTATGACAACCTTCAAAGATTGGCTTTTTTTACCAAATAAAAACTGTGTTATGTTGTTAAAGGTATATGATTACCAAATTCCAAGTGACCCACACCCTGTATTACAATGACACTAAGTGGTTGGAAAAGAATGGGAGGACATCTCTCAAGTTACTTAATGCTAAAGTCCATTAAGGCACACGGTGTAAAATGAACAAGATTAATGAATCGAGCGACTGTCTTTGCATGCAGAGGATTTGCATTCTGGAGATGAATTATTTTGGAAAGTCCAAAACTCAAATTCTTAAAAATTAACTATGGAATACACATTAGACGTGAACGACACAAGGTATAGTTAGATATCCTATTGTGTATCGTATACTGTACGTTCTTTTAATCACCAAATTTGTATTCAGTTTCTAGATGATAGTGCAAAAAGACACGGAGGGATGTATAAAAAAAGTAGCGCTGTTACTTGACATGACGTCACACCCACGTGACTTTTTCAAGGGTCCCGTTCTTGTTTTGCACCGTCCAGTAAAAGGAACCAAGGAGAAGCCTGAAGGCAAAGCGAGACAAAACTTGGTCCATTTACTTCGTACACTACACATCAGTGAGATAAAGTGACATTACGACGTCTAATTCCTTGAGACGTTTTTTGAAGACAAGGTAAGACCCTGTTCTGTATTTTAGCCAACCTACTGTATAAAGACTTTTCAGCAAGTTGAACGTTTGTGTGTTTAAGAGCAGTTTTTTTTTCTTTTTGGAATTCATTTACGAAACAAAATTATTGACACACTGATCTATAAATGATACGATATCAACGATGTTAAGTTATTCTATATCAGAATACTAAGAAGTAATCGTATCTTAAGAGATACGACAGAGAAGTCTATTAATGTCTTAAGATTTAATTAAATGTCAGTCTTATCTTTATACAGTATATACGTGATTTCGCACACCAAAAAATGGTACAAACTTGCATGAGCATTTTATTAGTCTGTATATTATGGGTTGTAAAGTAAACAGAAGATTATAGTCGGCATGTGTCTAGTTATAAATCCTGTATCTTAAACAAGTAGCCAATCTGTGGTCTTCTCAAAAGATACAGAATGGCATGCGAAGCGGTTTTGTCGCTGATAAAGTATTTTAAAATAAATAAAAAATTGTTGTTAAAATAGTTAAAATAGTTTAAAAGTTGATAGTTCAAAATTTTTTGTTTGAATGGTTGTATAACTAAAACAGATACAGCTTAAGCAGTGAATTTGACTGTTGGTTAATCTATGACATGTTATATTATTACTAAAGTATAATATGTATAATATCGCAATATATCATGGTTAATCATGCTAGAGATGATAGATGTCAGGGAATGGAATGACAAACTTTCATGTCATAAAGAAGTTTAATCAAACATCATAGCTAAAATAAATTATAATAGCATGTTTCCTTATTATATTTAATTTCTTCAATAATATACAGAATGAGCCAAAAGTAGGTATACAGTATTGATCGAACCCGATCAGCATTGTATACCTACTTTTATATACCACTCTATATATACCGCCCACCTTGTATATATTTTATATGTGAATATATCATCTATATTTAATGTAGCCTGTATATTTCTGTAGTACTATTACACGGCCAGTAACGTGCATGGTAGGATACTATTGTTAATGAATGGATACGCGGTTAGCTTATTATACATTAATTGTTTTCAAATGGCACACGTAAACGTAATATAAATATCATATAATGTATGTATAATAACAAATGTTATGGTAGCATACATACAAATAAGAATTTAATAGGAGCATTATAGTCAATCAGAATATCACTAATTGGAACTCTTTTCACCTGTCTGGAGTTGTATACAAAATGCCATCTTTGAATTCATCATCATTTTATTTGGATTATACGTACTTTATACAGTCTGTAATTAAAAAGTGTATATCTATAGTAGCCCTATGAAATTTAATGTTTTGACAAAGACTTCGGAGATTCTAAGAGGACTTTGAAAACCGAAAGATTCCACTTTTAACTTGTTAGTCTTCAAAACTTTTCAGTTGTAATTGTAATCTTTATAATAGTAAACAAATAACAAATCCTGTCACTTTCATTCTTCTAATATTGGTTGTATGAGTCAAGACTAGTGGTATCTTATAGTTCATCTATTATAGTCAACACTGATAAAATGTTTGTTACATATCAACAAACAAGCCTTGCCTATCATCTGTCAAACATTTTTAACCCACATTTTTCGTTTTCTTTCGATACTACTTTATAATGTTATTACACTAAGAATTTTGTAATGCAACACAATGAACTCGAGGAAGAACAAGGAGTTACTCCTCATTTACATGATTATTAATATTTAATTTTTGTTGGAAGCGGTGGGAAATGTTTAAAAAGCGTTATGCTTGGTTAGCCATTTTGACCGAGTTCAATGGAACAGGCCTGGATTTTGTCATTGTGTGTTCATCAAAGAAAGCGATTCGAACATTGCTTAAGAATCTACATAAACGATGGATCTAGTTTAAAGTTGGCACCCGACTTCATAGAAATCTTATAGTCGACGTATGGAAATTGTTTAATGAAGTTATAGGTTTATCTGTTTGTTCTCATGTGGCATAAAACTTAATGATAACTTATAAATACTAAAACAAGTGTTTTGGTTTAGCTGACATTAACACTTTACATAGAAATATGAACCAAACTAAACAAAAATATAACATACAAACCAAAATATTTAACTATGTTATGGTACTGAAACGTAAATACTCTACAGTAGCTACAGTTGGGTTGTTCATTCCGTCTTGTTAACTATTACGCAGCAGTAATTTTCCGAAGTGTCATTCCTGAAGATAAGATATAGCTGGGCTTACAATTAATTCCAAGTGTAACCATGGCATATTATACTACAGTATAACATGTATAATAATATACTAATATACTAATATTATAATATGCCATGGTGTAGTTTAAGTTATTTTTATGCTTTCGATTATAATGAAGTTTTGGTGTCAAGGTGTTGGGTTGACAAGATATCAAAAAACAATTTTGGTATCCAAATTATTTTTACCATATTATTTTATTTCATATAAATTATGTTCCATGTTTCGAAATATTTTACTCTTAATTAATTACGGTACATATGGTGGAAAAATACAGTATACCAGTTAATTGTTAAACATGTTAGTGGTTATACATATTTTAGTTATCATTGTTTACTAACTGTAGTTTGAACGTCTATCATTTTGTTGCAATTTTTCCTATACAAGAACAACTAATGTAAACAATCAACAGTGTTTATGTTTTGAAAACAACCATTTATTGCTACAGTAGTTGGTATTTTGTTTCACTAACTTTGGTTATCAGCAGCGTATGCGTTTGATCTCTACCCAGGGTTGTTCCATTCCATGCATGGCATGCCAAACATTGTGGTGATGATTCGGAATACCGAGTTCAGATTCTGTTGATTTTGCTGAAAAAATTAACCTATGCTATTACTCACTATGTTTGTAATTCTGTAAAAAAAAAAGGGGGAAGAAAACTATTGAAACAAACAGTTTCTTTCGGACTTGCATTAAGGGTCAGCTGCAACAAAGACTTGCAGACTTGCATCAATGTCAGTCTGCAACAAAGATTTGCAGACTTGCAGGTTGTTGCAGACTATGTTGTTCATTTGTTGGATGTTGTACACAAGAAGATCTGATGGTTTGGAGTTATACCTGTTTAAGCGGGATGACTCCTTACAACTAAAGCTGAACTGGTACCGAATACAGTATGTTTTTGTAGAATTTTTGGTTGATGACTGAAAACAAAATATAAAAAACAACACAAAAAAAAACTGACTTGTTGGATTAGAATGGTTGACATAAATCTGCCATTATCAGCAGATGGTAAAGTTGTAGTATGTTTTTACTAGTATGGTAGTAGCACTTTTCTTTTGACATGCTAGGAAGATGTTTGTGGTGCGTAGTAGCAGTTCATTGGTTTAGGGGTTGGCAGCTATAAGCTAATGTAGAGGAACATGGCAGCTTATTAGAGAGCGTGCTGAAGTAGCAGATTGCAAAGACTCCATCACTGATAACACCGTGGCAAAAGCCTTCCAGAAGGCCTTTTTCAAAGCTACCGTCTGCCCCTTTCGTAATATCCTCCAACGACAAGATGGCCCAGCTATTCTCAGCCTCAAAGTGTTCTCGGTTGGTTATCAGTAGCTCTTCGATGGATCCCTGGCATCATCGTTTGCTGGCAATATTAAGTGCCCCCTAGATAAGATGCCAAATAAATATAGATTGGCCAAAATGCTACCGCTGGTTGAAACAAATTCACTTCTTGCCAACCCTCTGGTTGGGTTTTATCTTGCCACTGTTAATGTATCCGTGCCATCAGTAAATTCTCAAGTACTTCCTATCTCTGTCCCAGATACTTAATATTCATTGGATAAAAGACAAATTTTAATTTTGTTGCTAAAATTGATCGATCGATCTTTATGATTGATTGATTTATTTACCGACGGCATAAGTAGTTACTAATAGTTGACAAATGTGAACTTAATGCCGGATAAAGAAGTTTGTTTTGCCAATTTAAACTGGAGGTAAGAAAAGTAGGAAGAAGGGGAGAAAGAGAAGTGGGAGGAGGGTAAAAAAGACCCAGGGGAGAGATGTGAAAAGGGAGCTTGGAACGTGTCGCCAAGTTGATGATTTAGTCTCGCTTGACCCTAACACGACCCTGACAGCAAAAATGGCTAACGTCTTCATTTTCACCAATGAAGACGAAGGGCCCGGAAATTCCTAGGGGAAAATGAGTTTCAGTTATCCTTCAACACGACATTAGTGCATTTGAATTTTAACTTGTTTGGTGATTGTATCTCGATACATTGACGAGACCAGTACCAGTGAAAACCCACTGGAATGAAGAACCATCCAGTCTTTGACTACAAAAGTGTCACAAGAAAGGTGTTTTCACTAAATTGTTCTTGTTTTGATTCGTTGAAAAGAAAATTAGGGCAAAAAGTATTGTGTCCTACTTGAAGGTGGTCGTACTATAACAACATGTTAGCTGTTTTCTATCTCGATATTTTATCTAAAATTGCAGAAAACTAGGACTGGTTACATCCACGCTAGTTAATTCTTCATTTGAAATCTCAAAACCGGTCAAAAAATTAATTTAATCTTAAGGTTAAAATCGTTGTCATTATAGCTAAGATTTACGTAACCACTTAAACAAAAGCAATCCATTGTTTAACCTAAGGTTAATCTAAGGACAGGAACGGCTGACTTGTAACAGAACATTGTAATGTATGTAATGACTAATGAAACACGAGCATTCGATAGTCAGCGCTCGCTTTTTGACACTGACTCGAATGTTACACATAGCCATACCACTATCGTTACTACTGTACGGCAAGCGCTGCATTACATTACAACGTTATGTTACAAGTCAGTCACCGGCTTTAACTTTTGTTGATGCTGCACTGCAATGGGTGCCTAGTCATTTTTATATGGACCTGTTTGCCTTAATTTTTATAAGTACCAAACCATTCTTAGCTATGCGACAATTAAAATCAATGACTATTGCATTTTTTAGATAACAAGTTTAGGAAACTGTCACCTAATTATATTTAAAACAACAGATGAGAATCAGTAATGCAAAATATTTTGTATAAAAAACAAACTGTAAATCTTTACAGTGAAACAAAGTTCGGTGTCAGGGGAGAACGTCGTTGTCTATCGTTCGTGTTGGTTTAAATGGCTCGATGAAATGTGTGCTCTGCTAAAAGAGCCGAATCGTGTGACTTTACCCTGTCGACGACGTCCCATGTGGTTTGGACAGGAGGAGGACAAACTTAACTTTGCTTGACAAACGACACCAGGGGTGCCATATCATTTTCCTTGGAAAACTCCTTCACGGGCTGAAGTCGATACCAAAGGTCTCTTCTCTGTATAAACGTAGATTTTAGCACATTTTGAACAGTCATCATCACAAACTTGATACATGACCTTGATATAGGGAAGTTTTCGATTTATGCGAGTTTTTCTTTATACGTGAGTTCACTAATACGCGATGAAGAAATCAAATGCTCGATATCAAGTTATCACAATAGCAGTTACAAGATTAGATCAAGAAGACAAGGGTAGAGCATAGGATTTCGAAATTTCTAATGGGTGTTAGCAGACAGGGTTTAATTTTAGACTCCACGTGGTTACCTTACCGACCAAGTTTAAAAATTGTATGTAAAATCCTATTGTATGAAACTGTTAGACATTTTATTTTCTGCTTGGAAACATCTGACCAAATACAAATTGCGTATTGCAGAATTGAAGTCACTTTATTAGAGCCAATAAAAAGTATTTTTTCTTTAACCGTTAAAATGTTTTTCATTCTCTTAGCCATATATACCGATCTGTTAAGTCTTTTTTTCATTTGATCAATATGATGACTAAAAGTTAAATAAGTATCAAACGTAAGTCCCAATATCTTGATAGGTTGGTTGGTACATGCTACGGGATTTAAAAAAGTTAAAATAGAAGTTTTTAAAGAGTTCAATTTAAGGGAATGTTTACTACACCAATCTTGTAAAATGCTAAGATCATGCAACAAGATGGGAATCAAATTTATCATGTGAAAAAACTAAAAAATTGTCATCAACATAGTTAAAATGTACACGGTAAGGTTCCAAATGCCGAGTTGGAACTTATTGGAACAAAAACGACCATTTCCCGTGAGTGTAAACAACGAACGAATTTTGCAAATAACATGAGTCTGAACAGTGGATATCTCGTTTATCTTTTTGTTGTCTCATTTCGTGGAAGCTCAGAATTCCAAACGTGAAAAATCTCATCTTCGTCATCATTTCAAGTTATCACTATAGTAGTTTCATGATTAGATCACAACGGGATTAGCTCATTACCATTGATGATTAACTTCAAGATAGTTACTTATTTCAATCGAAAGCCTGTTTATTGCATATATACGGTACAGGTAATGTACATATATATGTATACACGGTACAGGTATACAGATATATGTACAAAACCCTACGTATACCATTTTCACCTGTAATATTTAATATGCATATCATTTGTAGAGATAATGAGCTATTTGTAACAGCACGAGTTACGATGCAATCAGTGAAAATACAGTTAGTTTATCTTATTCTGTGGTTAATTCTTAGATAAGATAGCGTCAGTGAGCGTGCTTTCTCACTTTTTTTTCGAAAACGGAACGGTTTTTGGTACTTTCCATGTTGGCAGATAATTGGAGGATGCGAATTTATTTCTTGCGGGGTGAAGGTTAGCGCTACTTGTCGGTGGATAAGGAACACTAATGTCTCTGTCAACCCAAAGAAGGTGACCATAAATTGCCTTTAAATCGTCTCGGCGACACCGTTCTCTCCGCCCAACTGTTTCGTGCAAATGATTCATTTGGCTTCATTTCCAAAAACTTGGGGAAAGGGAAATTACCAAGCAAGTATTTGCTACTGCGGTTTATGTTGCCGATGTGTCGTCTGGCCTAGGCTATAACTCAAAATATCTTTCTAGCTAGAAGGTTGGTGGTGCACAGAAGTTGTGGTAAAATAGGCATGTCAAACTCACTTGGGTCTGCAGGCCGAATAAGCAGTTTCATACCATATCGAAGCAATTTTGTACCATTTTGGCTGCAAGTTTTTAATTTTGTTACAACTGAATTTTTTTTCTAAAATTTTTAAAATACAGTTTCGTACACGATTTCAAGCGATCTGATCTGCCGAATCGATAGAGAATTCAGTGTTAATAGCTTGTTTTAAAGCAACTCATTGAAAACGTGCCGAGAACTCAGTGGGAAAAGCACGTTCTACACATTCACATTTTCACACTTTTTCGCACATTCTTTAAATTCAGCCATTTATCAATATTATTCACGTTCCCCGTTTTTCGTTCAGGTCTATGCCGAGTGTAATATCTCTACTTAATTTAAACGAAAACTCTAAAATAAAATAGAATTTTGTTGAAGTAGGCACATACATTTGTATAGATATATGCATCTCATAATGTACCATTTATTTGAAATTCATTTTGCTCCACCAATTAGATAGTGACATTAGTGACTTTAGGAGGAACACCCTGTATTGTTCAATTTAATAATGTCAATGTAAAGATTGGAAACATTGTTTAACTTTATCAAATACGGTAACTGATTTGTAGCTGGTTGTTTTTAAGGTGTTTTATTTATATGAATATGAATGCACTACAGATAAGAAACTGTGTCAAAATACTTATTAATCAAATAGGGGACTAATCATCAAAAAAATATAAACGTTCTAATCAACATGCAAATACATCGACATAATATAACTTTACAGTACAGGTAACTAAAAGATAAGGCATTTCCAACTTAAACTTTCAGTTACATTCTTATAATGCATTTCATATCGAGGTGTTTTTAATTAAAGAAGCAATGGTATTATTCAGTCATCGATTGGGTAACATAGTTGAATTATCACGAGTTAAAAAAGCAAGTCTAAACTACACAAGTAAACCAATTGCATAACCATTTGGAAAGTTTCGATACAAAATATTTTGAGTCGGATTTTTATCAGTTATGAGAAATGATTGTATCTGGAACGAATGGTGATCGAAAAGATAAAACAATCATGAGGTACTTGACATAAAGTAATAAGTCGCTTAATTCTGTTGACATTTCTTTTACAGGACCTTACCAAAAAAATTGAAAAACGATTCAGCAATTATTTATTTCTCGTTGTAATAAATAACTGGGCATTGGGAAGTTATCGACGAGAAGGTGCGTTAGATGTTGGAGAAAATGTTTCAAAACGTGGCGATGCCAGCTGCACCACCATCTTATCAGGAATCCAACACTGGTCCCAACCCATCATTTTTGCACCCCACTAGTCCTATGTATGTGCCATCTTCTAGAAACATGATAGGAATGCATCCGGCACAATATATGGGTACTCATCAGATAACCACCAGTGGCCCAACTGTAGCGACCTCTTCATCTCACAATCTGTGGACTCCTCCGCATAATGCCCAACCTGACGTTTTCACCTCGGGAAACCTCGGTACGTCACTAAACAACATTAAGAATGTGTAACTTATGTGTTTTAATAAACCGGGTGTCTGAAAATTGAATGTTAAGAATTGCAGTAAGAGGGAATTGCGCAATGTGCAATTTACAAAACCTATGTAGTGTAGTTTCATTGGTTCCAGACATTCTGTATAAGCAGACTGTCGCTAGTAGTTTATTCTGGTACAGTAAACATAAGAATTTACATAAATCCATGTTATGGTTTGTTTAACACTAGTGCTTTGCATTGATTCTAATAAGCAAGACTGTCGTTAGTAGTTCTATTCCAATGGTTTATTCTGTTACAGTGATCAAAGTTCATATAAATCTATGGTCTGTTTTAAGACTAATTTTTTGCAAGATTTTATGCTACTTTTTAACATAACATTAAAAAAGTCAGTTATCATTTGCTGAAAAGTAGCCAAGGATGTCATTGGATTCTAAATGATTTAAAATATGCTATAATATGTGAATTACGGAATGACTGGAAAGTCTGCAACTTATGGTAAGACTTACAATAAATTAAGAACACAGGGACCTAGGAACATAAGTAAAGTCTGGAACCAAAGGGACCAAACACTATATGTGATTATTATTGTTTGTACGAAACAATAATACTCATGTATAGTGCTGGTTCTAATTTTTCGGGCACCCTGTATAAAATACCAAGCTTGTTTCTTTTCTATTGCAGGAAGTAGATTTACATTTCCTACATCAACCTTTACATCCTGCAGTCGAGAAACTCAGTACATACAAAGAGCTAACGGAATGCCACCCTATGGTTCCTACATTAGTCCAGAAATGAGTGGAACTTGGGGAAGTTACGATGCAGGAAATTCGTCACCATTATCACGAAGAACTATAATGGGTATGTGTTTTTGCATTGATTGGTTTGGTTTTTTAGATTAAGTTGTTTGGTACGGATACAATACATTACACACAAATCTCATCATTGTACTCTCAAAGGTTTCTCAATCTTGGACTATCAGTGTAGTAATTTTTGCTTTTCTACTTGAAATTGTAGAAAATCCAGATTTCTTTTGCGAAGGTCGAGAGTGTGTCAACTGTGGTGCAATTTCCACACCCTTGTGGAGGAGAGATGGAACTGGACATTATTTATGCAATGCTTGTGGTCTCTATCATAAGATGAACGGTGTGAACAGACCAATCATCAAGCCACAAAGACGACTGGTAAGAAGCTTTAGTGCATTTCTGTATTTATGTTAATCTGACTTCAGTTATTTAAAACCCAAAGAATCCAAAGTTCTGTGTAAATTTCATTTGCTTTGGTACGAAACTATGGTTTTCGTACCAACCTAACTTATAACTCCATGACAAAACAAACTGTTTAAGGTTTGATTGAAAAAAAAAAATAAATTATTCGATAGACCAAATAATGTTTCAATATCGGTACGGTATCGATATAGTGTTTTTATTTCTAAACTAAAAGTAGACCCGTGCTGTATCACGGGGGCATGAGATTGGGGCTTCGGGTTAGTAATACGAACTTTTAATTTATTTTTATTTTTAAACTAGTCTGCAAATCGCCGACTAGGACTGTCTTGTAGTAACTGTGGGACTACCACGACTACTCTATGGAGGAGGAACGTCGAAGGAGAACCCGTGTGCAATGCCTGTGGATTATATCATAAATTACATGGTGTAAGTAATGCTTTGAAAACTATACGAAAAAGTGCATAACATGATTTGTTTAAACACTGAAATTTATAAAATAGTTGAGTATCATGGTTTCTCACATTCAGGATTGCCCATTCCCTCACAATGAATTTTCTAATTCGATTCATTAAATATAAATATAAACCTAACCATTACAATACGAGTGTAAACTTTATTCCTTAATATGTTCTTAACAATTTTTATTCTTAACAACGTCAGTATAAACGTAAACAAAAACTCACAAATTAGGGAATGATGTACAAACGACATACTTGTCGGTTTCTTAATAAAAATACATAGACAATAGTTTATAATTTTTTTCTTTAGAACTTCTCTCATATGGCTACCAAATTCCATGGACTAGGTTAATCGGTTTAATTGTTTATGATTCATACCAATCCAGATACACATTGTATAGATTTTGAATGGATAGACATAGATTGTATAGATTTAATCACAGTTGTGAGTAACTAAAACCGGTATTTAATACAAGCTATTAATTGACGGAACACCTTTGTTGATCAGGTGAACAGGCCACTTGCTTTAAGGAAAGATGGGATTCAAACAAGGAAAAGGAAACCCAAATCCAATAACAAAAACGAACTGCAAGAGAAGCTTTTGTCAACTAATCACGATGCTTTAGGTAGGTAACGTATTCTGCTGTGAGCTATGCTAAACTGTACTGTACTGTAAAGGGCCCAACAACCAGATACAATGTTTGGTGTACCAAGTCGAGCAATTTGTGAACCACTATTCCAAACTGTTTAGTTGGAAAAGTTTGCAATTTCAACTTACACGAAGCAGTTGAAATCGTGGGAGTTGAAATTGCAGCTTTTCTAACTTGTGCCATTTTGAATATTGTGTTTGGCAAGAAGCTGACGTCACATACAATGGTCCAAAAATTGCTCGAATTGCCACACCATTGAAATGGCGCGTGACAGGCAACTCTAATGCTATCACCTTGAATCCGTGAAACTCTGAAACCTGATAGGAGTATTTATAATGTGCCATATACAGTACTGTACAATTTTAGGAAAACGATTAATTTTTCAAAAGAATAATCACAGTATCACTTTGTTAATCATTAAGTTGTATGTTTCATGTTAACAAATTCACTTAATATTGTTTACTATTTAAATAAACTTCAACAACTTGATGTGTAATTTAAGCTTCATCGCTCATTAAGAATGAAATGCTTTGCATGATCTTGAAGTAATAAATAAGTCAAATAAGTAGGTTGATGCTGAACAAGTCCATATTTTTTTTATCATATTTCTTATTTTAGCAACAAATAAATAATATGGTACTTAATAAAAAGTGGTATATATCGAACGATTTGAGATTGTTGCAATTATGATGCAGAAATATAGGGAAACCTTTATTTTTTGGATTAATGGTGTCCAACTGTATTATTTGAATGACTAAGGTGCATTGCATTGTACGTATTTAAATGACAGATGTTTTTGTATTTAAATGACATTATTGGCAGGATGTCAAAGTCACTCATTTCTTTTGTCAAGTAGCAAACCAGTTAGTACTGTAATAAACTAAGAAAGGACATTAGAGACACTGTACTATAGGTGTCCCATAATTCAGTAATCCATTTGTCTTTTTTATAATTGTTTTTGAATTTAATATTTTTCAAAATTTTTTTTTACATTATTAAAAAGTGACTAAAAAATTTTTATTACTCACTTTTTATTAATGTTTGTTTATTTTTCCAAAAAACAAAACAAAAACGAGCGACATTAAATTCAAACTTTATTTTAACTTCATGCGTTTCAAAAATAATAGAAAGGAAAGTAAAGGTTGATTTGCTGTCCTTTGTCTTTCAAACGGATGAAGTTTGAATGTAATTTAACTCATTTTTTTTATAGAAATAGACAAAAACTAATGAAAAGTAGGTTATAAAAACTTTTGGAGTTGATTTTTAATGATGTGAAAGAAATGTTTAAAAAGTTAAAAAAAAATTCAAAGTTATAATAAAAATAAACTGGGGGTAGTACTGAATTTTGAAACACCCCTCATTATTGGCAGATTTCAAAAGTCACTCTTTTCTTTTCTCAAGTAGTAAACCTGGCAGCTTCTGATGCCATGCTAAATCACACTCCAAAGTAAGAAAGTCCTGTATTTCCTAGATGCTGTCAACGATACATCGTCTTGCCAAATTAGTGAAGTGCAGGAACCCAAAGTGTGTACGCCGGAAGAGGAGTCGTATCGTGCCTTACCTGTGTTCCAAACAGTTTCATCTCACGGACATGCGTCATACCAAAACAATCGAACAAGTGAAATTTCCATCATAACTTAATATATATATATATATACAAAAAATTATGCAACAACAAATTAATGGGAATATTTAACAACAGTGATAGTAACACTCTATTAACATTAGTTTTTCATGATAATGCTTGCCAAGAAAAACTGCAGAAGCAAATTTCTGAGTTTTGAAATTTGCTTAAGACTCAATGAACTTTTTAAAATTTATTTTTAACATAAAAAATTGTGGAAACTGATTTTTAGTCGTATTTTATCCAACGATTTGTTTTTTTAATAATCGTATATTTTTTTTGGATTATTATTATTATTTTTTTAGTGGTGAATTTTTTTTTCAATTGTGCATCATAATTGTGATTAAACCATTTTATTTTAGTGATTTAACTTAATTTTTTTAAACTATTATATTTAAATTGTTTTTTCATAACACAAATACAACGTTTCAAGAAATTTTTAATAATAGCTATTGTTTTCATTGGACTGAGATGGAATTTATGTAGGTCGAGCTTCATCTTGGGAATTTTGGAATCCTCTTTATACACAGTGTCGCAAAAGTCATTGAAATACTTTTTTTGTACAAATCCGGTGAATCGGAGACTAGTGTCTAATTAGTGTTACCGGCAATGTACAGAATCTAGTCCAGGGATTGTATAGAATGCCTAGCCTCTTTTGACAAAGTATAAAACAGCATTTTGCATAGAATTGTTTTGGTTAGTTAAGGTTAGTTCAGTTAGTTAACAAGATTTCCTCTGAAATAAAACAATGGCTAAAATTTGAATCCTAAAAGGTAACAGTTACATACGGCAACTATTCCAATGCTAATTTCATACTTTGCCAAAAGAGGCTAGGCGTTTTTCATCATGCCTTGACTTTTAATTTGCCGGCCAGTTACATTAGTATAATTACCAAATCATTATTTTATAACTTGATAAAAAAAAATCACATTTAAGTGATTTACTTTTTCATACAATATAACTGCACAGTGACTTTTGGAACACCATGTATTTAATTATTTTATTACTTTGGAATCAACTTAAGAAAATGTTAACTAAAACACTTGATTATTCAATTAACTTAACTGGTTACAACTTTTTTTCACAGACATTGAACTGGACGACGTATTTCATTGATCTTTACTCCCAAGTTGAGAACTTCAAAATTTTAAGATAAGATTAAGTAGATATCGATTGTATTATTCTCAACTTGTCGTGAAAAATGTACACTCGATTGGTGTATTTATGTCGCTATGTGCTTAGAAGATTGTGAATTTTGAAGGTATGTACGATGATACAACAAAATACTATCATTCGTGAAGTGTGACCTGAAAACCTAGAGGCGGAAAAAGTGGAAAAAGTCTCCCACGTAGAATCCTGCCTGTTTCAAGTTCATTCGCATGTTAGCCCAGTTTCCTCATAAAGCTGTTGCACAAGTGGTTTTTGCCTCAGTTGACTCCGAAGCCCGAAAGTAAGCAAACCAAGTGGTTTAGCGATTACGTCTGGGATGTTTTGCTTAATGAAACAAATTTTTTGAATTGATCCTTTCATTTGGTGAAGGTAACTAGAATGGCTTCAAAAACTATTTGCGTTATCGGAGGCGGAATATGTGGTTTGACTTCCATCAAAGCGTGTTTAGAAGACAATTTGAACGTAGTGTGTTATGAAAAAACCAATTCTATCGGTGGTTTATGGAAATTTAGGTAAGGGATTTTATATTTCAATTATATTTAACATATGCATATATTATTTAATGTGCATTTTTTATATATTTCGATGTTTGCTTTTTATTCCAATGTTCACGTGGAACGCTTCAATACATAAATACAATCAATATAGTTATAGAACCATAGTAAATTGCGTGAATCAAACACAAAAATCAGATACGGTATTTACACTGAATGTAGTTTTCTTTTTTGATCAAATCGCTTGAAAACATGCGTTTCGCTCTGAATTCAGCACGTTTTCAACGAATCGCTTCAAAACAAGCTATCTACACAGAACTTGCTTTGTTTTCGGTTGAATTGCTTGAAAACGTGAAAAAGTAGCCTACACATTGCACTTTCCAAAGCTGACATACATAGTGGCAGTGGGAAATTATATTTTGAATACAAAACAAGGATAAATTTGAGCTGAGAATTTTAAATTTTGGTTCTTTTCTGTTATATGAACAACCTGCTTTTGGTGATACTCGTTGGTTACTTGGGTTATGGGTTTGAAGGTAGCTTGAAAAAAGCAAATCAACCTCAACTTACCTAACCTCCCCGTCCAAACTCACAACCAAAGTAGCCAACGAGTGGTGCCAAACGCTGGTTGGGCATATAACAGAAAAGTACCTAAATTTTAAATTTAAGCTAAGGATTTTTTTAATCGTTGTTTTGTATTGAAAAAAAAATACTTTTGTATGAAATTTTTTTTCAATATTTGATAGGGATGCAACTATTAATGGTGTTGGGTCTGTAATGCAATCGACATTGATGAACAGTAGCAAAGACATGTCAAGTTTCAGCGATTTTCCTCCCCCTGACCATTTTCCAAACTATTACCCACAATCAATTATGTCTGAGTATTTGGAAATGTATGTGGAAAAGTTCAACTTAATTCGACACGTCCAGCTCGAAACTGAAGTAGTAAGCGTCAAAAAGAATTGTGATTATGGTTCTACTGGGAAATGGAACGTGACAGTGAAAACAAAGGTACAATGTATTATTTTCTTATATTAAAAATTTGTTTTGTTTTTTCCTCTTTATGAATACCATTTCTATTTAGTACCATTTATTTTTCTTAAATTGTAGACAGATGAAATCATTGAGAAAGTGTTTGATGGTGTAATGGTTTGCACCGGACACCATGGTTACCCATACATGCCTGAATTCAATGGTTTGCAGCAATTCAAAGGCGACATTTACCACACTCGAGATGTTAAGAATCAGGACATTTTCAAAGACAAAAGAGTTTTGGTCGTTGGTATTGGAAATTCAGGTGGTGATGTTGCTGTTGAAGCAAGTAGAGTTGCAAAACAGGTAATCTTTAGGCCACCTGACCTATGCATTTTTTGGTTAAGCAATTCGTAAACAACTGTTACATCAACTTCTCGTGATGTCACAGTTGCCAACTGATGAAAAACCGGATGGCGAAAAGCTAATGTCACAGGTCTCCATGAATTGCTTGAATTTTCTCACAAAAAATTGCGTGTGTCAGGAGGCCTCTACACTTTTTTTGGTTTTGAAAAGCATTACACGGATAAACATAATTTATCATTAGTAAAAAAAAATTAAAAGACCTTTTTACTGACTGAGTGGACCTTCACACTTCTACAACGTTTCACTTTCCACCTAGAGATTTTATCAGGTATAAGAGAGAAAGGCAGGATGAAGAGTGTGGTTGGTTATGGCTGTGTAAACAGTTCGCCTGCGTCTCTCTTGCACTTTCCTTTCTCCTACATTTCTTTCTTACTGTAGCTGCCTGCAAAGCCTCTAGATGGGAGGCGAAACGTCGTTGGGAGAGTTAAATAAGTCCCTATCCGGTCATTGAAATAAAACAAAGAAATTTTTCACTGGTGATAAATTACTTACTCTTTGCTCTCTGTCATAAAAGAAATGTTTTATTAGTAATTTTTCAAAACAAATTTTTAGGTGTTTGTTAGTGTTCGGAGTGGATCATGGGTGTGTAGTAGATTAGCAGAAGGTGGAACACCCCTGGACGCTAGATTCACAACCAGATTATTTTCATATATCATTCATTACACTGCATTCAATTTTCTCAATATGATAGCTCAAGCAAGGGTTGGTAATGAAATTTGATTTCCGTTTATTCATCATTTGAAATAGTTGAAACCTGCTTAATAACTGCTGATTTTTCTTGCAGGTCAATCTGCGATTTGATCACACGTTGTATTGCTTGAAACCCAAGTATGGATTTTTCAACCAGCATATCATGATTAACGATGAATTGCCAGTACGTGTAGTGTCGGGCTTGATAAGGATCGTTGATGATGTTTTAAGGTGAATTACACACATAATAACCAGCATAAACTACTATATCATTTTCTTTAATTTTCAAAACTGTTTTTGGTGTTTATAAAGATTCACCAACACTGGTGTGGTTTTGCACAATCATAACCAAATGGAACAACCCATCGATGTTATTGTTTTGGCGACTGGATACGATATCCATTATCCATTTCTGGAGGATAAGATATTTGAATTGGATGACCATCATCCTGTATTGTACAAATATGTGTTCCCAACTCAGCTAGATCATCCTACATTAGCGTTCATCGGACTTGTTCAGGTTCAGGGAGCATTGCCTCCATTGGCTGAAATGCAAGCACGATGGGTTGCCAAAGTGTTTAAAGTAAATATACTGGATTAAGAACTTTAATAAACGTATTGATATCTAAGATTCTGAAAAAGGGTTTGTTTATTTTTCAGGGATCTCATTCACTGCCAATGAAGGAAACCATGTTGAGTGACATTGAAAGAAAACGATGGGAGCTGAAACAACGTTTTGCAGCATCCAGAAGACATAGTATTCAAGTGGATTATATTTGGTATCAGGATGAAATAGCCAATCTGATTGGCGCTAAACCCGATTTTAGATTCATGCCATTTACTGATCCAGCTTTGTTTTATTCGTGTTTCTTTGGTCCTAACTATCCTTATATTTATCGGCTGACTGGTCCCAATAGTTGGAAAGGTGCTAGAGATACTATTTTGCAAGGAAAGAAGAGGATGACAATTCCTTTGAAAACCAGAACGATTCCACAAAGTTCCAAATTGACCATATTAGAGAATCTTTACGTAGCTCCTGTGATTACAATCTTATTTGCCATTTTAGCTACAATGCTCATTTGCTTTTAAAGTTGGAATCAATTGAGCACCAAATTTCCTCAACAAAACTTTTATCGAGAATATTTTACAAAGTTACTATAAAGAAAATTTCTTTATAATGTGAACTCTGTAAAATATTGTCTGTACCTGTTCATGTTGAAAGTAGGGTAGGCCTACCATCTTGAGACAGTAGCGCTTCATTGAAACACTACGTTAAAATGCATATGTGACAACAGTTGCATTTCTTAGGAATGTCACACATAATTGTACATAAATTACACTAAACCTATTACAGTATTTTTGTAGTATACGCATCCAGATGCCGTTTTGGTTCAGAATCATTTTATTTACTCTTAAGGCATACTGAAAACTAAAAGTGGCAATGGCTATCGCCAAAGTACCGTATACGTTGATTCGCGTAAGTCAAAGATGGCAAAAGCATACCAGTAGAAATATTTTACTTATTGAAACAAACATTACCAATAAATCATATACTACTTTAACGTATACAAGCTTTTAAAAGTGAGTTTCTGTTAGTGATTATTTTTTTTAGGGTATTTTTAATAAATGTAATCAATTGTTTTCTAAATATTATTATTTTTGCAATCTGTGCACATTTATAACCTTTGATTTTAATGTTAATTTATTAAATTATTTACAATCTATAAAATTATGCAATTGCAAGAGTCAAAAGTAGACTTGGCCAACTGTATGATATGATTCATTAACGAAATTTTTTATTTTATTAATAAGACAAGTTGCTTCCAATTATAAACATCATTGATATTGTAATGAATTAAACTTTTTTTATAGTTATTATATAATTTATTTATTTATTTATTTATTTTTTAAAATTTTGAACTGAAAAAGTTTCAATGGAACTCATTTTTCTCATTTCCACAGTTTGGTTTCAATTTTTCAACATCAGGTTGCAGCAGTTGCAAGCGCAAAGTGTCACTTTCTATTTAAATGTCTTCAACATGTTTTCAATGTGCCTGTCAAGAAAACAGCTGTTCCAATTGAAGACAATCGAGTATTCGTTAATAATCGGCAAGTATTTATGTGACAATTTAGTTTTATTGATTACTGTGAGAACCTAAAAAGATTACTAAGATAAGAGTTGTAATTGCTGTTCAGGTCAATTACATGCTCGTGTCTGTGTCATCGTCACCTATGCAAGTAATACAAAAGTAGAAGAGTTGATAATGATGGACAAGATTGTGCATGTTCAGAATCGTTTTATATGATATTCATGAGGTGATTTGTTACTTCATATGGTTCGATCTCAGGCTGGGATAAGGATTTTTTTCAATCCTTGTTTTCTATTAAAAATTTAAGAGATGTTATTGAAAAAAGCTTTGAAACTACAGGGAAGTTTGGTATGTTCTGTACAAGTGTACGCGAGTACAAGTTGGATGACTTGAGTGTTATTTCAACTGTCAACTTGTTGAATGATATGAAGTACTGTATGTGAATATTTTGTGGCTTTTAAACTTTAATATGATACTGTATTATGAACGTAGTAAAATTCCTCTTATTCACAAGAGATAGGTTCATAAAACTTACTTGGGGGGGCTTGTTTTGAAAAGATTGAAACTACTGTTTTTGAAAAAAAAGTGTGCACAAAGATACAATCACTATAAAAGTAAGTAACAGTCTTTATTGCTTCATTGTTAAAATTTTGCTCATTATACATATTATACTAAAGTAGAATACGTCATGGTTGGGTACTTATGGTAGTTATGGTTGACTTATTATTGACATGTAAATTAACTAACACCCGTGCTACAGCATGGGTAAGCATCTAGTTTCTTTACAAGAGGTTCCACCGTGTGTTGATTTTGGAAAGAATGAGCGTTAATAATCTATATCACTCACTGTGTTTCATTATATGTCACTCTGATAATATATTTGAGTTTGGTAAAAAGATGCAACAGAAAAGGATTTTAGATTCTTGTGTAAAAAAAAATAAGACCACAAAATGTGAGGGACCAGTGCTTATAAATTTCTTTATGCTAATGCAGAGTCCAAGACAGAAATACAGTGTCTACCTATGTAGCTTTTTACCAAGTTTTTCACATCATCTACAAACTACAGGGTGATCCACAAGGCATGCACTATCCTAACTCTTATTAGTGTCGGGTCGGCAAAGTAAAATGACTTAAAAATGACCAAAAGATGAAACGATGCTGTGCCTTAGCGATTGTTTCCTTTGGGATCATTTGAAGTCTGTTGTCTAGCAGAAGTGCCGAAGAAACATTCAAACACTTAAAGCAGAAACTCTTGCTTGAGTCTTGACATTTCCAAAGAAATGTTCAATGTGTTAAACAGTTAAGGTATCATCGTGCATTGCAGCTACAAGGTGGAAAAGTGTTTACCAGTTGGTGGTGATAATGTCAAACGCACTTTAGCTTGATTAACTATAATAAATTATGATTTCATGATTTATGTGCTCTAAGTTAATTTATATATTGCAGTGGTGCGAACCTTGCGGTTCACCTTGTAGTTATGCAAAGTCAGGGGTATCAATGTTAGTATATCAATTGAATACTGTATATGATGTATATAATTGAATTCTTTAACTTGGTGGTTGTTGTCATTAAGCATTGAGTATTGTAATAATAGCATATTGTAATAATGTAAGAATTGCATAAGTAATTGTAATTGAGCATCAGTATTGTATTAATATAATAATAATAGTAAGCAGCAGTTCAAAAGAAACGGAGAATTTTAAATACACTTGTTTTGGAAGATTTTTTCTTCTATTAATTGAAGGGTGTTGTTAAGTAACGTTTTTGTTAAAAATTACCTAGTTACGCATTTTCAAATGCATTAGATGCAATTTTGCTTTCCTAACACATAATTTTGAGCAAAACAACACGTGCAAAGATACCAGATCTCTTTAAACGCGTTTTACCAAAAAATGTACTGTAAAAATGTTACTTAACTACCCTTTTACACCAGGCCCTTAAATTGTTTATCAGCTGGGAAGAAAACCAACAGAGGAAAGAAATGTCCTACGAATTTGTTATGTATTATGTATGTTACAGCTATCAAAAGATTAATTCTTCAAGTGTCAGGTTGACCGAGTGGCAACTATAGTCCTTGCCTTTGGTTGAAGTCTTATCTGTTCCGTGTGGGTTCAAAGGTTCAAAGTCTGGTGCTGCTGCTGCTGCTTTCGAGTTGGGTGTGAGCCATGTGATGACATACAGATGAAGAAAATTGTATTGTTAAGATTTGGTTACAATGAACTCTTGGAGAATTTCCCTTTACATTTTGTTTGCTGTGCATCGACACTGACGGTTTAAGGTTTAACTACTGTATGCTGTTGACACAGAATACCCAACTACTTACCTTACAGTAAACTTTAAGACGTGCTTAACCATAAGTCATGTGGCTATTTTATGGCAAAAATTGCAAGTAAAATGTAAGTTAACAGGAAACAAAAATCGCTAAATAATATATGTTTATTATAAAGCAATGACAGGAATATAAAATAGATACAGCTAATTGACATGAACTGAGAGTACAGCTACTGCAAGAGAAACCAACTTACAACTTACAGAACCAATCCATTCCACTTTCATTGAAAACTACGAAAATGTCTAACAATGCTAGGCTATTTTTACCATATACAAACAGTATGAGTAAGCCATATGTATCAATATAATCTTAAAGCTAAAAATATAGTGCTTATAAAAGTAGAATAGTAACATAATGAAAATGTACAAGACATGGGCCTACAGTGTATAGAAAACATGAAATTGAGACATGCAAAACAAAACAAACATATATAGCATTCACTTATTAATAAAAATTATAAATATCATTGTATAATATTGACATTGATGTCATGATTCTATCTATGACAGGGTTGCCACCTTTTGAAGTCTCAAAATAAGGACATCCAAAAAAATCACATTTTATCCAGTGTAAATTTAGTTTTCACGTTATTTTATGTAGTATAAGTTTGATTTCTATAGTATTCAGTTAAATATTTATATATTTAAAATGATAGGTCAGGCATGTCACTGAGATGATATACATTGAAATTGGAACTTACTTTCTTTTCAAGAAAATGCTAATGTTTCTGGAATTTTCAGTATTTTTTGAAGAAATCTATTTTAAAAATAAAGGATCACTCCAGTAATGGACAAAGAACAAATGTTCAAATAGTATGCTGTCTTTTAAAACAAAGGACTGGTGGCAACCCTAATCTATGGCTCAATAACATGAAACCTCGTAAGTCAGACTTGTTGTATCATGAAACTTCTGATTAATGTCACATCAGTATCCCATAGTAAGCGACCACTTTTCATGATTTAGTGTGGCAAAAACAAATTACACATTTTTAAATGTCACAACTTTATTTACCATTGTATTAGAGCATCAACTCCAATTTAGCTAATAATTTGTAAAAAGAACCTAATATATCTGTCAGCAAATGATGTGTACAAATTATGATTATTAAAGTATACAGGCAGTGATTATTGTAATATACTTGCAATGACACACACACTTCTTACACGGGTTGTGATTAGAGTAGTACTGCATTGTCATTTTTTATCAGGCCAAAGTAAACTTAACATATAGGCCTATAGGATCCCAATGGGTCCAGTTTGTACATAAAAATTAACCTTGATAATTGTGTTGATATAGAATAGGTAGTGTTATATTATGTTACTTTGTCCAACTGTCAATGAAACTATACCCATGCATTAATTTTGGATAAAACAAATTTGTAAATGTTATCTATATAATTCCAATTTATCTTAAAGAACATTTTATATGAAAGTGTAATGTTTTATTTTTTTGTATCTATAGGTTCCTGTCCTGAAGTACCAGTATGATTATTTTGTTTGAAGATGTGATGGTCCGGTTTTATACAATTTATGGTAAGTCACCTTAACTGGAATTCTTATTTCATGTAATGAATGAGCAAAGGTTCAGGTGCTCACAAAGAAAAAAACCTCAAAAAGATCACACCCAAGAATGAAATAAAGGCCAAAATGACAGAAATGAACCACTGGAAACCTTGGAGTTTTGTTTCTTGGCTACGGTTGTGGAGTGGGGCCAAGATCCGTTTTTTCCCTGTAAGAATTGCGTTGGTCGCACCTGGCCACGGATGTGGACCGTTGAGACGATATTGGTAGGGATATACAGGACCGAAAACACAGTGGAAAAAGAGTTGAGGGTCGTTGAAAAACATTTTCAACAGAGCGGGCTTGGCACCGATGATTGAGGCAATTTCATCCATATACTGGTGGTAGTCGACTTGGATGGTGTGTCTTGGTGAATCCACAAACTTAGTTTCAAGACCTTTGCGCTTGGCTTTGATATCATTTTTCATCTCAATTTTAGTTGGCAATTTCATTTCTCTCTAATTTAGGAGGAAAAAAACACATCACAATTATTCACTGTCCAGTATCGTATACCATTTTTTGTAGTGAATATAAGATGCATCTTATACAAGATTTTACACAAGGCCCTTCCCAGCTACGGAGTCTTATATAACTTATAATAAACAACTAGGTACTGTTCAATAAAAAAAATTATTTATTATACTGTATCACTGGTAGAATATAAAAATGTATATGAATGGGTGTGTTATTTGGGATTTTCAGCATTCTCCAGTGTCTATTACAAAACACACTACGGTACCTTAGAGCCAATCATGGCTTAAGTTTTATTGTTCAGTATGCTACTTTGTTAGGTGTATCTCATGTGTGCAACTTATAATTGGTTGCATCCTATACAATTCATTTTTTACCCACACTCCTAAAAGTCACTTCTTACATTCTTCACGTCTTGTATCTTATGTTTTCTAAACATGTGTCTTATGTTTGAGTGTGTCTTATATTCGCGAAAATACAATATTTTTTTTTGAAAAGTATGGTAACTGATAGTCTTCATTTAACTAGTTAAGGGTCCATGTTGAAACGAGGACTACCTGTACTCATAAGGCAGTTGCAGAAAATGGTATATTGCATTCATTTCACTTTTGTACAGAGTTTAAGCTCAGTTACTGATTTTGTTTGCACAAAAATGATTCAAGTAGATAGTCTTGATCAAATACCTGTTGTGCTCATAATACATCATAGTGTAACCATGGTATTAGGGTTTTATATGCATTCACACACAATGGGAAAAAGGTCTATGTTTCGCTTTTCTCAAGGGTCAGAAAACTATCCCACTGTGTGGCAAGGTGTTAAGTACGATACTGTGTAAGTTTCAACATGATTTACGAATTAGGTTTAAACAGCATTTGAAATTAGAACTTTGATCAATTTTGAGGTTTAGAATTAGTGCTATGACCTTTGCTGCTTATAACGACAAATATGCAGTGCATGGTTTGTGGGCAGGGCTGTTTTATCACCTTTGTATGTCCTAGGCACTTTTATTTTTAGGGGCCTCCTGTCTAGAAATGTTTTCTATTTTATACTGAGTACAGTATCCCATAATTAAATACCAACATTTGTTTTTATTTATAAGTTTTTAATTTTTAATTTTTTACGTTATCAAAAAGCAACTTCAAAAGTTATTCTTTTATCAAAAAATTATGAAAAACTTTGTAGGCCCTTCGTGGATTTGTTCGTAGGCCCTAAATAGTTTGTAGGCCCTAGGCACTGTGCCTACTTGGTCTAATAGATAAGACGGCCTTGTTTGTGGGAGTTGTGATTCGGTATCTGACTGTTTGGTTTGACACTGAAATATTGGATTGGGTTAGATAAACTTACCTTGAAGACTCGTGTTATCCATCTGGCTTGGATTTCAGATATGGGCATGATGGATCCCAGTGGCTGGATAAGGCCCACTACAGCTAATGTAGGTTGCTGTAATTCTGGTGGGAAAACGTACTTGTACAGATTAACCTTGTTGTCTTCAACATTGATAAGATCATCGGAGATGAAGGGGAAGCAGATTCTGTATCCAGTGGCTAGCAGTACTGCATCAATGGGGTACTCTTTGGCATCATGCTTAAAATACACCCCTGTCTCGGTGAATCTTTGAATGTCATCCTTGACCACCACTGTTCCCGAAATGAGTCGGTTCGGTAGTTCATCATTAATCGTTATATGCTGAGCAAATGGTGAATGTTTTGGTTTCAAACGGTATTCCTCGTGGTTAAAACGCATATTAAGCTGAAAATAGAAATCAATACATTTTAGTATATCCAAATGTAAAATTTATTAACCAATATTTTGATTTGTAAAGTATTAAAAAGCAACATCTTCTGGAGCATACTCTTCGTCTACTGTAACTTACATGGTATGAGTATGACAATATCTTACCATACCTGAGTTTGAATGACAGTTTATTAATAGGTGACCCCTAAATGTTTTTTAATTCTAATAATTTTTTGCAGAGGTAGTTGTTTCCACTAATAGAACAGATTTAGGGAGTGAGATGGACAGCTTTCAAACTTTATTTTTTAAGGATCACCCCAATAGACACACATACAAAATTCGTTTACCTTCATTTCATAATAACTGTTGATAAACGAGTCTGGTGCAGTGTTTTTCACTGTATTCCAGAACCTGGTGATGAAGTTCGTGTCCAGGGGTGTTCCACCCACATCAACTCGATTGGAAATCCAGGCCCCTCGTCTTGTGCTTAAGTAGACCTAAAGTGAACAAGGTGATAATCTGCTTCATCAAGAATAATTAGTTGTAACTCTATGTAGTACACTACTAATGAGTACGAGTAATGCCTTACCTGTTTAGTGCATCGGCTAAGTTCAACTGCAGCATCGAGAGCAGAATTGCCAATACCGATCACAACTACGTTCTTGTCTTCAAACCCAGTTGGAACTTTGTAAGAATGAGTGTGTAGGACTTTTCCTTTAAATTTATCCAAACCCGGGAAGGAGGGCGTGTGAGGAAAGACATGGTGACCAATGCAGATCATGACAGCATCAAACGTCTCCTCTTTGACATTTTCCTGAAATCAGACCATGCACATTGATACATGAATAGTCTGTGGTCACATTGGCTTGTAAAGCAATTAAATGTATTGGTGACATCTCAAGTTACTTTTGTATTGCTTTCTTAACGTTTTTAACTTGATGCAAATGTTCACTCAAAAATAGCACTTTTGAGAAATTTGACCAGTCATTTTAACAACCAATATTTGACAGGCGAAAGAACAAATAAATTTAAAATGAATTGTTTGGCCTTGGTGACCTTGGAAATACATTTAATATGTATTTCCACATGTTGTGCTGGTTAGATCATAGCTGTCTTTTCCGTGAAGTTTGGTCGCTCACATGTTATCAACTACATCACATACGTATTTGAATGTATAATACATCCAACTCACGTAAATCGATACAGATGGTGAGTTTGTTATAAAAGAGTTAAGTGGTCTAGCTGTCAAAAATTGACATAAAAAATGTAGGATGGATCACAAAAACCATTAAACTGCATTACTAATAGTGGCGGGCTTACGATGGGGGCTGGTCTATGTCCCCTCTCCCAGAACATGTTTAGTTAATCAAAAAAGAAGTTTGTCGTTAAAAAATGAAAACAGATTACCAAAAATGGCTAAAGTGTGCATATTTTGAGGTTTAAACACTCGAACATTTATTTGGAGTTTCATTTGCCAAGAGATGTAATTTTTAGACATAATCGTCACGAAATTTCAGGTGCACTCCCCCCCAATAAGTCAGTTCTAAATCCACCACTGATTACTAATATGGAGAAAGTGAAAGGTTATAATTACAGTAGGACTGTAATTATAACCTTATGATTGCATGCAATACATTATGTGTACAATACAGCTAAGTTTAAAAACAAATGATACAAAATAGAATGAATGAATGAATTTGACTATGCTCTATTTCAGGTTTATACAGCAGCATTGAATCAGTTAGGAGACCGGTTTACACCTCATGTTTTGCCACTAGCTGAATATAGTTTCTACTTGCCCAAGCTAACTTAAGGTGCTTGAGGATACAAAGTGAAAGGCGTGCTCGGTTCTCGATTGGTGCTTGGCTTGTAACTGATTTAATGCTGTTTTATGAACCTGAAGTGGGGTATAGCTACTAGTGTATCATGCCAAAACTCACTGAAAGAATGAAGCCTGACAAGAGCAGAATGTGATTAACATGGGATTACTACTGCATTACCGAAAGTCTAGAAAGTGGGATTCTACTGGAATATAGTAGAATATTTCATTGTTTCTTAAATTCGTTTGCATTGTTTTGCAAGTGTTTTTCTTCTTAAACACCTAACCCACTTAAACTCCAAACTTACATACCTTACGTAAGAGACATACCTTACATACCTTTCCAAAAAAAAAACAACCCAAAAATTTACTGGACTTGTAATGTTTCTTATATGGAAGCAAAGTTCACTATGTATTAAGTCTTGCATGTTGTGCAGTAACTCAATTGGTTTATCATCAGTCTTCAAGCATGTTAGGTTGAGGATGATGTAAATTAGTCTACTTCGCCTTTCTTAGCCTTGACCTTTTATCATGAAGGAACTTCCCATCTTGCTTTTTTTGTGAACAATTAGCGAAATAAGGTTTGCGCTTTACACATTCTAAACAAGCATCAGTCACAAGTTCAATTTCTTAATTTCTTAAATTTTGTAAGGATCTTTTTTTCCAGCCCATTCGAATTTCGTAGCAAAATTTATTGTCATGTCAATTATCTTCCCACTTTAACGTTTTGATTTTTTTCTGAACTTAAGAATTCATTTATGCCTACAACTACAACATGTGCAACTTGTGACATTTCACAAGTCTTGTACATATTTTTAGAACGGTGCCAACATGTTGATTCTTTCACAATAACTACGCACAAATTTTGTTTGAATAATTATTCGAGAAATTGATTATATTAATAATTTTTTTCCCTCTCTCTTACGAATATTAACAGGCTAACAATCAATATGGGAAGTTGAGTTCCATCAGTTGTTCTACACAATTGACACACACATACACATTTGTTGACTTGTTGAGAGGAAATTTGAACAAGGTTTCAACCGATTCATTTCATTTTTCCAAAAAAATATATAAAGACCATGGTCCATTCATGTTGATGAGTGAAAACAATGTCATAATTCAAAATTATTGGTGGTGGAAGTAGATTTTCGTCATACGTTACTTATTCATTGGAGTGTGTGAAAATCCTATGAAAACGTCTCTCACCTTGTCTTGATATTTGACAATCCATCTTCCCGTGAAGTCGAATCCCTTAGCAGGAATGACTTGGATCACTGGTGAATTGTAGCGAATATACGGAAGGAGATTGAACTTTTCGGCATACAGCTTGAAATATTCCACAAGGCATCGATTATGCATATAATTTGCATAATGTGCTGGTGGTGGAAAATCACTGAAACATGACATTTCTTTGCTGCTGTTAATAATTGTTGATTTCATAACTGACGGCACTCCTTCGTCATCATGGTCTCTAAAATAAAATTAAATTTTGAAATAAATTGCGTTTTCTGTATAATTCATATTCAAAGGCTCCATGACCATAAAGGCTCCATTGAGGCAGTTTAAACTGGCATATGTGGTAAATTCATCACTAATTAAGAAACTCTTACAAAGGGTAATTTGATTACCTTACAACCTTTTTTTAACATTTCCACGTTAGTGTGTAAGGAGTGCTCGAGTTGTCTAGGTTTGCTGTTTTTGCAAGGTTTGTTCAAAGAAATTCCCAACTGAAGCTGGTTACGTTAGATTTAGGAAATAAAAATTCGGTTTATTTGGTTGTTAAATTTAAGATTAAATTTAACTGGTTGTTGAGCATAGTATTTGAGTAATGCGAGGTTTGTGTTCTCAGATCAAAGCGAATACTGATCAGGTAAATTTTCGAAAGGTAGTACTTGAATTTTAACGAGCGCACCGACTGGCCGTACAGCTGTGGCATTTAGACCTCAGACTATATCAAATCAGAAAGAACTGGAATGATGAAGAGGTGTAGATGATGGAATAGGGTTTTATGGTGCAGGAGAACAGGAGAACCCCGAGAAAACCTGCTCCAAACAAACTTGCTGTCAGACCCCTAACTGAATTCACGTGGCATTGATTTCCGAAAGATTCATAAAGTTTTTCATGTGAAAAATTGGTTAAGTTTTGTTATAACTAAATAAGGAAGTGGATCGTGCATTCGTTCATTACGGTAATAAATTCTTATCATAGAGCTAACTTGGATTTTGATTGATTGCTGGGTGTTCATTCCCAACAATAAATAACTGACGAACTGGTAGCAGAGCAATCAATAGTTTTATTTGTTTAAATATTTTGTGTGTGGTGTGCATTTGTTGAGGTGGATCTCGAACATTGACCAAATTTTGGCTGGCACTATTCATGCACTTTTAAACCTGTTCATCTAACTGTAACTGATTGCAGAAAATATTACTCTTTTTTAAAGTCATTTAACAGTGTAATTCTTTTTATTACAGGATGTGGTTTGTCTTTTGGGTGACATGGCTACTGTCGCCAGCGCATCGTGGATCAACTTTGGACTGTTGGTTAACCTGTTCTGTGGAAATGGCGTTAGATGTCTTTGACTGATATTGTCATAACTCATGGCATGTGGCAATATTTAGACACACAGGAAAAGGAACAGGTAGATAGACATTTTTAATATACTGTTACATAATTTTAAAACGACGTTTCTTTATTATTATTATACATGTCATTAGCCTCATTATTCTGTGTGCAATTCGGATTGAATGCTTTGTTTCAACAACATATTTATGATGCTGTACATCTGTTGTTGCTGTCACAATGTTTCAATTATACTACTAATAATGAAAAAAAAAAGTTTTGTTCTCCATGAAAACAAGTTGTTTTGTTTGTACAGAAAAACAACAAACCCAATCATTTCCTTAAGCGTTTATTTTATGACAGTTTATTTTTTTCTATTGGCATGATGTTCCTCATTAAACGTGAAATATCATGTTCGTTCCTCATAAAATGCAAAACATCATGTTCTCAAATTAGTATTGTATGTAGCCTACGCACACATGATATTTTGAGGAATCATGTTGAAGCAAAGATAAGGGTGTTTACTACGACAAGTTGCAAATGATTTCTGGTAATTATATAGTTTTGTTTTATTTTAATTATTATTACATGGTATGGTTTATAAATGACAAGTGCGTTTTGATTTGTATGATCTTCCATGATAGTTGTTGATTTGTGTTGAAATTAAGTATATTAGAAGTTCTCAAAAAAGATTAAATAAAATTTGGTTTCACATTTTGGTAATAATTTTTAAACATATTCATGCAGGTAAAAAGTGAGTTTCTATTTGAAGAAAACTTTTTTTTTTAAGAAAAACTTTTAGTATAGAACTGCTGATGACGCGTAACATGACAAAATCTATTTAAGTAACGTGGTGTGGAAATGACTGAAGTTTAGGAAATGTTGTCCAAACGTCAATAAATCACATCGTGAGCAAACAGTTCAGGACAAGTATTGCAGATGATCTGTTTGAAATGAGAACCTGCTTCTAATGTTCACCATCCAGCTAGCCTAAAACAATAATGTGCTTAAATAGTGTTAGGTTAGGTTTTTCAATTCAACAATTTTTTCTCAGAAGTATGGTTTTGATTCCCTGTGATTTTTTCTTATATGGACAAATCATTTTGAATAAAAAACAAAGATTGAAATTTTTTTTGTTCGAGTCTGGAATCGAACCAGGCACCTCTCGCGCTTGCGGCAAGATGCTCTAAAAGCTACCGAAACTCACAAAAACTTCACTTGAAATAACAAATCATTAATGGTTAACTCATATTGGAAACTTTCTAGTGATGAATAGCTTTTGCTGAACTGAATACACTTAGCTTGTCTTTTTGATTCCCATTTTCTTGTTACTCTGAATTAACTCGCATCGCACACATTACAAGGGTATGTGTATACAAAATATATTCACCAAAGCATTTTATATCTGTAATATTCATTGTATCGATTTGGTTTAGACTTTAAAACTAAACTAGAATTGTTTTTTTAATGTCCGCGTCCCATGGGAACAAAAGTTGAGTATACTAAGATACAAATATACTGAAGAACAGTTGAACAAACGGTGGATATGAGCTCAAGACGTCTTAATTGAATAATACATGTTTTCTGAGAGCATGATTAAAGTGAGTACAGTACATTTGTACAGTACATAAAGTGAGTACCTTTGTTATTTGTATGATTTACAGGTAAAGGGTATTCAGCGATGGGGGGAGGGGGGGGTTGGCAGGGTGTTTCAAACCTGGTAGGTGTTATAAGGATATTTGTTAGTTGCGATGGTAGTTAGGTTTGGTAGAATGACTAGTTTATAACTTTGAATAGTACGGACTTTATTATGTTTTGGAAATGTTTTTTATTATATTTTGATAGTTTGAGGTGAATGAAACACCTTGGGTTGTCTCAAATGGAACACCTTTGAAAATATGGAACTCGATTTGAGTACGATTTACTACTATTGATATGTTTAGTAAACTTTGAAAGACACTGACTTGTGAACTTAAACATCTCTTTGGCATGTTCGCCTATCTAAAAGAGTTGCTCATGCAAACAACTAAGGAAGTAATTTGTTGTGTAAAATACCCAGCATTAAACTACCAAGAGACTGCGGGTTAGGTGAGATTAACCAAATTAAAAACCTACCTGTATCTCCAAAGTCCTCCAAAGTCAGATGTTTTTTCTAAACACACTGGTTCGAAACCTTCTTCCAAGCAAGCTTTGATCGATGTCAAGCCACTTGGACCAGCTCCTATGATGCACACCCGTTTGCAAGACATTGCTGAAAGTTTGTGGCGCTTGACAAAACCTATATTGAAATTATATATACACTATATATAGATGTTTTTCACAACCACAAGGAACAAGGATGAAAAATTATCGAAGTGCTACTCAGAAGGTGATTTAGAATGATATTGCACGCAAGCACTATTTCTGTGATAAATGTGCGATGAATCTCATCTCACAAAAACTCGACTGTTGATGGCTGATGATGTAATGAGACGGTTGATTGGTACATGCCAGATAAACTACAATGCCTCTCAGGTGCAACCTCCTCAAGGCGAATGTAGAACGAGTGTTTATTCATTGTTGACATACCCATTCAAAGAAGCAATTACTATTCATGCCCTACTCCAATGTGTTCATTTACACTCTCTCCTCACTTTCGATGCATGTATCATTTGGAAATTAATTGTCCATGATCAGCTAGGACCAGCTTGCCCCAGGGCTGTCAGGACCTCATTAATGTCAAGGTTAATTGGAAATTGAAAGAAATTCTTTTCTATTTATTAATTGTCATCAGAACATCCTCAATTCTTAAGAATATACAGCTTTGACATATAAGATTCGATTGAATCAAGTTTGTTTTTTTTTCTCCCGAGGACAAATCTCGCAGAAAGTGAGAGTTCTTGTAGATTTCTCTGGATGGAAGGTTAGAAAGGAAAACATTTCCTTGTGCTATATTTCTAAGGGCATTGGTTTATTTTTTTGTGTCTTCTTCCAAGAAGTAAAGAAAACAATAGACAACTCGTGTCCTCAGCCTACATAACTTGTCAATTTGCTTGTATTGTTTACCACAAGACACTGAGTTTGTGTACTTTTCCTTGTTTACCAAAAAATCCTGAATTTTTTTTTAGGGACACTAATCAATTAACATTTTGAGTCAATATCACTGGTTTATTTTTTCATTAACCTACAAAGTGTTAGATTTTAACAGATTTTGATAGTCAATGTTGTTTCATTTACTTTTTGGCATTTTAAGTTTTCCATTTCTGTTTTTGATTTATAATCATAATGTGTATAATTTTCGAAGGCACAGTCAAACAGCTGGATATTAAATTTATAGCAGTTCCATTGCGCATTTCATATTTTTTCGCAACATATAGTCTGGATATAGGTAATATACTAATACACAATATTTTTTTATTCTATTTCGGAATTGCAACTAAAAAGTGTCAAATATTTTAAAGGATACTAGAGTTTAGTTCAAAAGAACTATATTTCTACAATATAGCATTGAAGTAGATAGAGAAGATAAATGTGCAATTACGCAGTTGTTGAAAAATGAAACATAATGCTGTCATATTAATGGACTACAGTAGTTGTAATTTTTCTTTTTTTTTTTGCAGTTAACAACGAGTGATAAGACAATAATTTGATCCTTGCCAAGAAATAATCAATAGCAGGATGTATAAAAAAAAATTAGGAGATAAAAAATATCTCAAGATTAAATCTCTCACATTTTGCTTACGTGGTCACCAACATTTGACTGATGTTTAACTAACTTTACTTTTAACTGGTTTTATAAATTTGGGACATGAAACAATACATTGCGATGAAACGATACATTTTCTTATTTTTGTGTCTGAAAATTATTTTAAGTACCTACAGTTGCAAAGGTAATTTCTTGACACTATACTCGGTAACTTTTAAAATATTCAGTGACAAGGAACGATTTACAAATTGGATGTTGTAAATAAGCTTTTCTTTAGTCAGGTTCACATTCTATTTGTTTCTAACTTATGTACTTATGTTTAATTCAGATAGGATGTTGCGTAGGGAAGTTAGAAACTGATTCACCGAAGGTCAGTTTGAAGAATATGTTAGCTCCGTCAATATGACAAAAGTAAACGAGTTAGATAATATGTAGATCATTGTGTTGCACAATTATGGCTGTTTTAGTGACTAAGACAACCGAATGCATATTTAGTTTAGAATGCATATTGTATTAAAATTGAAAAATGATTGATTAATTGTCCCATCGAACTGAAGGTAGATGTACTAGACATTTCTTGTTCTATAAAATGTTTACCTAAAAATCAGGAAATTCTTAAAATTTCAGGGTTCCAGACTCTAGTCTACAGCATATTACCACCACTAGACTACAAAATACAATTGTCTTGAAATGTCTTGTAATAAATAATACTACTAGATCTCTTGAAAATAACAAAAACAAACCAAGACTGGTAACTTTGGTCAATCTTTAATGCAAAGGAAGATGAATGCGGAATAGGTTGTTTTTTTGTTGACAGTTTTATAGTTTTAGTTTTTTCAGTAAAAGTAACAAACTTCTATATTTCATAGCCATTGGTTATCTTTACTTAGAGTTGGAAACTATTTTTGGTTATAAAGGCAAAATATACACTGAAAAAACACTTTACTCACTTTTTTCGATGAAGTGAAAGTTGCTGACAACCGTATGTAGCTCGTTGAGTGATGAAAATAGGGCAAACCAGCGGAGTTGTGAAATTTATACAGCATGGCATTAGCTTTTTTTCAAGGTCACGAATCGCGACATCTTCAGTCAAACTGTGCTACAAATACAAACAATGATAAGATGACACTTCAGGAAGGAGTCATTTTACTTATATAGATTTATGATTCAAAAATAGTTTGTGTAGTAAATAACAAAGCGTAATTCATCCTGGTCATTATATACTTTCCGGCAAGGTAAAAAAAAAGTAAAATAATGCAATAATTTGCATTTATTTTTTAACAAACACACGAATGCTTGTCTGGGTGTTTATCAGAGTACAAGTAATAAGTATGATAAGCTTAGATAAAGGGATGTACAGTATTTTATTTGTGATTATATAGTACCATCTAGAAACATAATACAGTAATACTGTACTTTGAGTTACGGTACTGTACTGTACTTTAAGTTATGGCCCTTTTGAACTTATGGACATTTTGTTTTGGACTAATGAACGTTTCGAATTGCAACTACTTCATGGTGTTTCAGCTCTTTAGCAGTGATTAGTATGCTTACCAATCTTTTTTTTTTAGTTTACAAATGTTTTATTTTCATATGCAGGTGTATGACATTTGTAGTCATGCACTTTATAAGTGAAAATATAAAGACATTGCTTTGATCACTTAGACGTATTTTTCAGTAATAGCACCAGTCTGGAATCTAAGGTTGATGTTTCAGGATATGTCTGAAGCAGGATATTAGAATGGTCGGTATTTTAAGGCTCAGTATTTTAAACTGTCAGTATTGTGATTGTCGGTATTATGATTGTCGGAATAATGGCCAGGACTGACAAAACAGGTAAAACAACTCTAAATTGTCTATGGAAAGTCACAACCAACTGCCGAGAGCAATAAGTTTAACTAATTCAATCGGGCCGCAATAGGCAAGCGTTAAGAACACTTATATTCAACAAATGTTACGAGTATAAAAAGTTACAAGTTACACAAGAATACCGATAGTATAAAATATAGAATACAAAGTGGCGCAGAACCAAAGGACCATAGTTACCTAATATGAAAAGACCTCTCTCTCTCTCTCTCTCTCTCTCTGAGACAAGTGTGCATAGGTCGAGTGTATGTTCCTGTCTGGCGAATTAAGCCCATACAAGGGTCTTTAAAATATCGGTTACCCCCCCTCCAGAAGGTGAGGTCAATTTCGTTCATTCAACTTCATATGCCTGAGGGTCTACATGAAGTTCTCATCCTTTCACCTCATTCGTATTCCAGCCGTTATACCCTCCCCCACTTGGTCATCAAAAATATGTAGCCTACTTCTTCCCCCAAATATAAAAAAAAAGCTCTGTTCATTATCCGCCCTAGATTATCCTTCACTAACCGAGGAAAAATACCAAAGGGACTTCCTTGCATCTTCCCATGTCTTTGTTTCTTGAACCTTAAGATTGACACAGAGAAGAGGTGGACAGGAACCTAGTTATAAATGGTTAAGAAATACATCTGTACTTAGAAACTTCTCGACTTTAATAACGTTTCTAATGCTTTTACTTTTATAAAAACAGTCTTTAAAAATGAAAATGACAACAAACTTAGTCACTCGTCTAGTAAAAGAATATGCCAGAGAAGAATATTCTGCAATAATGTCAGCGCTAGCAAACACTTTTATTTGTGGTTATATAGTATCATCTAGAAGCATAATACAGTGATACCTTGAGTTACATCTCTTCGGCTTATGACCCTTACATCTCTTCAACTTATGACCCTTTGAACCTATGAACTTAAGGACGTTTCCAATTGTGACTACCTCTTGATGTTTCAGCTCTTTAGCGGTGATTAGTACGCTTACCAATTATTAGTTTAGAAATGTTTCATTTACGTCAACTATGCAGGTATATGACATTTGTAGTCATGCACTTTATAGGTGAAAATAAAAAAGATTACTTTGACTACTTCTAGACTTATTTTCCAGTAATATTTGTAGCACCAGTCTGGAATCTGAGGTGGATGTTTCAGGATATGCTTGTGTTCTAAACACTTAGGCAATAGAATTGCCTTAACTGTTAATGAAATTGAAGGGCCTGGTGTAAATTAGTGTTACAGAACAATTTTATCAAAAAATTACTTTAAAGCATTTTCGAATATGTCAGGTGTAATTCTACCTTCTTAACGTATAATTTTGAGCCAAACAACAACACTATGTGCAAAGATGCCATGGACAGCAAAAAGTGTGAAGCAGCCACTGTGGGCTTCACATTTTTAATTTTGTGCTTGTCAAATCGTTTATTCAATGAACTATAATGCCAGTCATTTTGATGCTGATTACTTTAAATAGACTAAACGAATCTTTTAAACAATCTGTGAATAGTGTGTCTATGTATTTTTGTTGGTTAATCTTGCAAAAAAAAACCATTAGTTACCAAATATTTTCAATTAGAATGCATTAAATATCATAGTTTTGATTTTGATATTTAGAAGAAAAAAGATTTTGTTTTTCAAAACTTGTCTTGGTACTCTATTACATCAGGTTTCAGTAAATCTCATCTGCAGATCATCTACTTGTAATCAGGAAATTAGAAATGCGAATATTGTAAAGTTGAACAACTTCATACAGACCGTGTAGGTGTAATACTGCAAACAGGAAAAACTAAAAACCCCGATGAATTTTGCTATAATGAATCATATGGTAAAAAGCAGTTATGCAGGAAAATAATATTAAATATAATAGGTGGCAGTGTATTTATATTTTTCATTCATATTGTGTTATAAATAGTGCACAAACAAAACCTATCTCAGTATTCGAAAAATAATATATTATTATGCGGGTATACAAAAGCATTATCAATCAATGTATAACCACTTGTTGTTTACTAACACGATTACAATAGCATGTGTTCTATGAAATAGGTTGATTTATACACTTGTTTGGAATATCAGTTCTTGTAATGTAGTTACAGAAAAATGGTATTGGTAATGGTATTTGTAGGAAACTTTTTAGTCTAATTAAAAAACTTATCTTCTTATGCAAACAAAATGTGAACTCTATTAATATTATAACTTGTAGATAAGTACAGTAGATATATTTCAAATGTAACATTTAGAAGTACTGATTGTGAAAACAAAGTTTTGCTTTTGTAGTGTTGAATACTTCATATTTGCTAGTGTTTCAAGGGGTCATTTATTTCTAATGTCATTGCCATTTGTTAGTTGGTTAAGCAGCGAATTGCATCACTTATGAAAGGCTGAAGTTCAATAGACAGAGTTCGTAGAAATTGGTTATCAATCGGCTCTTATCAATGAAAAAATGAAACCGTGTCTTCAGAGAATCATTTAATTTAAGAACTTTTTAATAGAGGCCCATTTTTCAACAGGATCGTTTTTCAATAGCAATGATTCACAAAAAAAATTACAAAATTACTACATACTTGAAAGTTAATTAAATTTGTGAATTACATTCGAAAGCTAAAAATTGGGAACCCCCTCCTCTCTAGTAACACCTAGTATTAGCTTTAGTAACTAACACTTTGGCATTAGAAAACTAATAACTTCGAGGGACAGGTTTTCTCGGGGTTATCCCATTTACTCCTGCGTCATACATAGAACCCTTATTCTCTATCATCATTCTCACCTCATTGTCGTGTCTTTATTTTCTGAATTAAAGTCTTGAGGGCCAAATGACAAACTGAACTGCAGTAGGTGTCCTCATTAAACTCCCAAGTACCTACCTGCAATTAAAATTATCCAGTTTTAATTTTGTATCGTTATAGAACCTTTCAAACTCTTTTTGGTTAATGAAGTGTCAATGAGGATATAGGAAAAAAAAGCTGTTACAAAACCATTATTTTTATCGTTTTTTATTTTCATAAACTAGGCATTTTCCTGTAGTTTAATAGCTTTTCAAGTATTGCATTTAATAAAACCTGTACACATCATTATAATTACAACTGCTAACTTCTTCAATATTTCATAACATATAAATATTTCACTAATCATTAGGAAAGTATTTTTTTTTAATCTGTTTTTTTTTTGGGGGGGGGAGATATAGTAGTAACTTTAACATTAATTGGTGCATTAAGAAATCTGCTAGTCATCCGAATTAACTATCACCAAGTGTTAGTAGATCAATTAGCCACACAACTTTAATTACAAATGATTCATGACATTTTATATCTCATTGACGTCAATTTTTTGTACACTTTTTTGGGACACCAGTTGAACATTTGTGATGTAGATGGATACAGAATGTGTTTCGTGTTTAGCTCAATCATTGACAATGACAACTCAATATTTATTCATAGTTTAGTTGACAAGCAATATAAGCTTACAGTACTTACAATTAAAGCAGAAATTACGTTTGCAACTTCATAGAAAATTGAACATAAATATTAACAAAATCACTTATTTTTAAATTTTTTTTTAGAATATTTTTATTATTATTTTTATTAAACAATCCTTAGGATCAAATTACATAAGATAACAAAAGTTAATAAGTTGTACAATTGTAAACGATATAGAAAATTATGAAAACATCAAGTGCCATGTAAATGAGTGGCTAGCGCCTTATCTAGATGAGGGAAAACAAATGTGAATATTGTTTTCACAATATTGTAACTTAATGATAACAAGTCAACTTAATATAACATAAATTACATTACAATATCTCCATGTTAAGTTTCGATTTTTCTAAGTTTTTTTCTTTTTTGATATTTATCAACATGGTCATATGCTGTTTCCACTCGACCCAACAAAATGCAAATACACTAGTAGTTCCCATGATTGTTAGAATCAACAGATGTTGGTAGAGTAGCAAATTCTGACTATAAAAAAACGTTGCTGCTGTTGCTAACGACTGAAAAATAAATAAATTAAATTGTCATGTTATTTCAAATTTAATACACTTGAATCTCTCTAATCTGGAAATGTCCCATTAGTTGAACTACCCTACAAAAAACTCCTCAATTTTGTATGTGTGATTTTGCTAATAAGCAGAACTACACTTCAAAAACTCATCTGTGTGATTTTGCTAATAAGCCATAAACGATTTCCAGCTAGATGGTTTAGGAATATAATAAACGAGAAAATTCTCTATTCGCGATTTTGTGAAATGCAAGTGGGCTAAATGCTTAAGTTTCGCCATTTCATAGGAGTTTGGCTACATGACTTTTCAATTGTGTAAAATCATTCTACTGTATGAAGTTCCACTGTTCTGGATCTTATTTGTAGTGGAACAGTGGATTTTCTTTCAGATTTAACATTTTTCCAAAATCAATTCTTTTCATTTAAATATAGCTCAATCAGTGATTTTCCAGGGTTCTGTAATGCCAGATTAAAGAGGTTCATCATGATAGTTTACAAAATTATGCAAATAGGGCACCAAAAAAATTTCACCTGAATGAACTTGTAGATTGCAAATGCTGGAGCACTATTTTCAGTATATAATGAGCCAAGAAGCGATATAATCTATAAATCACAGTCACCAATTGTAAGTTACATTTTTCTTTTATTTTTTCAATTATTATTTTGCAGGTTCAAGATGTTTCAACTGACCTGTGGGTTGAAACACCCATCTCCAAATCCTAGAAGAAAACTACAAAACAGGGCCAGACCAGAACTGTAAAGAAAAGACAAACAATTTTAGCAAAATGGAAACCAATAACGGCTACAGGTACTTCTTAATGATTACTTTAATTAATAAAATTATTCTTAATGTATGTTATCATATGTGGCACGTGGCAACATCTTGTTTTGTTGATCCATGTCCCACATACTAATGCTACTAGAGAAAACGAAAGCTATAAAAAAGTGTCACCCTGAATCAACATGACTTAAACTCTGTAAGTACAGAGGGTGTGGTATTTAAGCAGAATCATCCTGTATTCATTTTTTTAAAAAGAAAATACATTCCTCGTCTTGGGTCAACAATTGCATGGTAGGTTGTAAATAGTGATATTTACATTGCTGTACTATCACTACCACTTACCAAAAATCACGAAAGAGTTGACTGATAGTCTGTTTACTTTCTTGATGAACGCATCTCAAATGATCATTGCATTGAAATTCAATTCTTTCGTAATAACGTGACACTTGCCTGCTTCGAATGTATGCCACTTGATCAGTTTCGTGAATAGGCGAATCTTGGGGTAAGTTGACAAAGATCATGTAATAGGCCAACAGGTGAATCAAATATCCAAGAAGATATCCTGGATCTCTGCCAAATTTGGAAACCCATTTACCAAATAGGCCAAATATTGCACCACCTAAATGAAACAGAAAGTGTATTTTTTTTTGTTTATGGTTTTTGATATAGGGGTTATTGTTCTATAACAATATTTAGATAACTAAGGAAATGAATGATGTTTGTATTTATATTGTAGTTTCCTTGACGTTTTGAAAATACAACAGTTTAATAAATATGGATGAAAGGCAGCTGTGATTTTATATTTATGTATTTTAAGCATTGCCTCCATTAGGCTACAACAAAGTGAAAAATGTCAAGAAACTCGGAATGACTAACAAAAATGATTGTGGTTTAGTTTCACTTACCGGCTATTTCACCAGCACCAATTAAAATACCGTTTAGACCAACTAATTCTTTCGCTTGTTTGCCAAATTGCCGGTTAGAGCCTATCGCCGAACCATATACACAACTAAAGAATCCTAATTCGAGTCCTGCAAGATTGCAATTGTATCAAAATTAACTTAAAGTTTTCCAATATTATTAGTGACCATGAAATATAAAAAAAAAGAAATGGATAAAAAAATCAAGCTCACCAGTGAAAATAAATACAATACTGAGAATTACCATTTCCTTGGTCTTGAACAAACGAAATGCTTCAACTATAAACATATGAAGTACAGTATGAAATTATTATGTACAAAACAAAATTATAAAGTTTTGAAAATATTGCTGGCAATACGTGTGCAGGGGTCCTCGATTTGAAAGCTTGTCTAGAATAACGTTGTAAGCGCCAAACATTCAATATTGAGATAATTATGGAAAATTGTGACTCATACATGGGTCTAGCTAGTGTTGCCAACAGACAAACTCATACCTACCTAAAACATACTTATATCACTTCGACATTGGTCACCAAATAAATGACAATCAATCCAATGTGTCGCTGAATACTTCTTTTGTCATTTACTCAAAACTATGAATTGTTACATGCATGTTATTTTGGACAAGCGTTCATTTATGTGGGGGTTGTGTTTTGCACAAACCTTACCTTAATCAAAAATTATATTTAGAGAAATTTGATGTGCCAAAACTGCAGTAGACAATAATCTCATTAGGGCCAATATGTGTGTGCGCACACATTGTGTTCTGGCAAATAAGGATCAATTGCAGGTCCAGTTATTTTTGCAATGTGTGAACAAAATCGCATAATAGCAAAATTTTGTTGCATATAATGAGCGTCTGGTATTTCTCTCTTGTATACATTTTAGTGTTTGCAAAAGGTTATCAGATTTTAACTACGCATAGATACTTCATGTCAAAACCAAGCAAACATATTAAACATGGGTCCAAAATTGCTTCATTCAGTCATTTTGCATATCTACAACAATTATGAGACAAGAAACCCTGTTACCCTGTGCAAGTACGTTACTTCATCCCGTGTCGTTTCAGACGAGAATTGGAGAGCTTATTCCGAAATAAAAATTTTCTATTTTTTTTTTATTTATTTGACCATAGACTTTGCCTATAAACGTGGATTTTGAGAGTGCTTTTCAGTAGGAATCAATAAGTTCTGATTTTTGAAAATAACATATTTGAAATCAACCATGCACAGATAATTTTCAGAGCTTCTTAACTAAAAAATGATCAAAAGTGGAGTTAAGACGTTTTGGATATAAGCTCTTCAATTATTTCCAGACCCATGTTTTGTTTACTTTGTTTGGATGGGTAGCATCTTTGGTTGAAATTTGATTAGAACTTTTAGAAACACCCTGTAGATAGCGAACTAGCATATATATTGAGGATTTTCTGGACAAAGCCAATGATAAAGGAAAATGTCATTGTTTGATTACCTATGGCTTCAACAGGCTTAGGTCTTTCACTAGTGCCATGTCTATTATAAAAAATTAAAGGTAAAAACAATGCAATTGAAATTTGATTATGGAAAACTTGTTCATCAAGACTGCAAATTTAGCTGATATTGCTGAAAATTCGCAAAGTGCACTTTTGAATTTCCACAACTTTGGTTCATATTTAAAATGTTTTTGTCAAAAACTGTAAACAAATAATGCATTTTTGACATTTTTGCAAGAGAGTGAAAAATAAGTACCATAAACCTGAGTTACTTGGACCCAAAACAAAATAGTGTTTAAATTCATTGGAAACCCCTTGATTTCAGTTTAACAGAAAAATAAGTCTAATATACTATTATGAAGGGTTGCTAATGGATTTAAACACTATTTTGTTTTGGGTCCAAAGTAACCCACTAGGGTCGAAAGTAACAGTGACCCAGGTTTACGGTAATAAAAGTGATGGTATTCAAATGTAACCATAGTCAAAAGAGACACTGAAATGAAACCATAAACTTGGTTTTGTTGCCAATACATTTGCTGGCCAACCATTGTAATATTTTATTACCAATTTCACATCAAATAAATCAGCTTCATTTGCATTCATGATTTGGTATTATATGCCACAAGCAAAAACTGTACCGTTCTTGCGTTGAATGTCGCAATTCAGGCTTCGGTGGTCGAAGTGCAAACAAAAGTATTATTCCACAACAAGCAATTATCAAAAATTCAACGAAGACTTGATATCTTGTATTACTGTCGATTGTTGTCAGTCCTTGAAATTTGAAATAGACAATCAGATTCCCAAATAGTAGACTAGAAAAAAGTCATAGATATTATACAATCATCACACTGTTGTTCATGCCATGCCGAAAACTTCATATACTCTAACAACACACAATCCAAGCTTGCCTAAATTCAAACATCATCCAAAATAATCCGCTGTTTCGTGATCGGGTTTCTTCGGTCGAGTTGATGGTGATAAAAGTACCTAATGCTGTCCAGATACCTAAATCAACGTAGTGATATTACTAGCCATAGATTAATGTTTTAAAACATTGTTTACATGTAAAGCACAAAGTTTCAGGTAATATAATTACATGCAGCTCCTAAACCTGTTAAAACTGAAGTGGTGTAGAGTGCCCATGTCATGGGTTTTAAAAATGCTGCTATGTAGAGGCTGAAATATAATATCAATACAGTATTAATTGGTTAAGTCCACTTTGTTTAATAAAAAGTGGCACTAACAATGTAGAAAATTAATTTAAACACAGACATTCAAAGCTAACCTGAGTGTGGAAAATGAAGCGATAATGGCATATTTAGGGCCGATAACGCTAATAACCGATGGTGCGACCCAATTGGCAATAGCACATACAGCATATATAATAGCAAGACTTAAAGTTTAAAGAGTGTTATTATTGAAAACTATACTTAACCCAAAATTATATTCCTGCAAGGTGTGGTTTAATTGAAGGGCCTGGTGTAAAAGGGTGTTAAGTAACATTTTTGTCAAACATGACCTAGTAGCATTTTCGACTACAATAGGTGAAATTCTACCTTTTTAACATAATTTTGAGCAAAACAACAATATGTGCAAAGATATGAGTGCAATAAGTATGAAGTAGCTCCATAGACTGCAAGATCTTTAAACGCGTTTTTCTCGAAATTGTAAAAATGTTACTTAACATCTTTTCACCAGGCTCTGCAATTTTATTTTTATACATGGTATGAAGAAATTTGTCACCTAATGTATCCATCTCCAGTGAATTGCGGATCTTCGAGCTTTACACTATCCAATACAATTTTCTAATGTGAAAGAATTGCTTCGTTACTAAGGTAGATACAATTATTTGCAAATTGTCATAAATATACTCATATTCAATATTACACTCTCTCTGTCCCAAATTATGGTTTACTTTTGGTTTGGTTTGTATCTCAAATTATGGTTTATATTTTGCTTGTACATAGATTTTTCTTTACAGGTTAGGCTAAGTTTTGCAACTTAACGGAAATATACAAATATATTTCGATGTTTATTGACATAAGCTATAGTGTCAGGGTTTCCACGACCTGGAAAATCCTGGAAAAACTTGGAAAGGCAGAAACTTGAGATTCGTTTGTGAAAAAGTCAGGGGATTTCTCTGCTGGTCATAGAATGTTTGTTGTATGCAACATTTTAATTTCAAACTGCTAGTGATGGAGTAATTCATTCTACAGGTTGTATACAGAGTGAATATGAATGGTCTGTACAAGCTTGGGGGAATAAATTATAAAAAAAACCTAAACAAGCAGAAAATGTCCTATGAACATGGGGTCGGAAAAGCTTGCTTCTGCAGTTAGGACGGTTCGAAATTTACCTGCAATGGTAATGGGAAAAAAGCCAGGCGATTTTGACCTGATAATTTCACCAGTAGGCAACTGTCGTAACACCCAGAAGCAATCGTTTCTGTGATCCCGTGTTCATTGGATAATTTCTGTTTGTCTGTGTCCCTAGAACTTACTCCCAAGCCAAGTTTGTAAAGCCCATTGACATTCACCTTAGATATCAAAACCAGTGAACAGCCTAATTCATTTATTCGTGTTTGCAAAGCATCATTGCTCGTTTTGGTCCTGTGGTCCATTGCATGTTTTGATCCATGTGGTCCATTGCATGTTCATGGCATTATAATGCCTTGGTTTCCAACCCAGGGTCGTGATTCAACTTTGAATTACCAAACATTTTTAATAGGTCACTAAAAATTTTTGATAAACTGTCCTAATTTTAAATTTCAGGACCAAGAATGAAAAAATGTGGTCTGTGGACACTATGTCGGTTTTTTTTTTATTATTTAATTTTGGTCTAAATTGACACCCTCTAAAGTGCCAATATTGGGTCGCCAAGTACATGTGTTTAAAAATTTTGGGTTGCGAGCAAAATAGGTTGGGAATCACTAGTATAGTATGTTCAGTGTCAATTTAGGCATACATGTGCCACTAAGACAACAACTTGTTCTGCCACAGCATTTAGTTGCCAAGTTCAACTAGCAACAGTGTTGTAATTAAATTCCTGGAAACAAATATCATTTACATGTGAAACAATGAAAAGTGTTCAGTATTTTTTTTTTTTTGGTCATGGAATAACCTGGAAAGTCAGAGAATTTCGTTTTCAAGGAAACTTTGATTTTTGTGCTGTATCACGTGCATCTTGACTACACATAATGGATACAGATAACCATCCTTCATGGCGAATGTTGGTTATCGAGCTTTCGTTGTAGCAATATCTGCAAGATTCCATTTTGGTTTTCAACCGTCAATTGTTTGGATTTGAGTGTGTTTACGATGTGAGGCATAATTTTCTGAAGCCACGTGTACATTATTGTAGTCACAATGTCATTTCGAATTGCATGCATTTTGATATGACCTGACACTATTCCAAAAAACAAATAAATTGTAAGTTGCACCAACTAACATACATGCCAGAAAGACGACATTTAGATTACTATGAACCAATAAAAACTTATTATTTCTTAAAACTGTCCATAATCAGGAAGTTTTACATTAAAATGTAAACCATATTTTGGGACAGATGGCATAATTTTTACTCACTGTTATATAATTTGTTGGTAAAAATCCAGTGTAAAATACCATGAATGCAATTCCAACCATGAAAACATTGTAAGTCTTGATATTTTCATTCAGTAGTTTTTGTAATTGCAGATGTAACGATGGCATGATGATAAGATTGTGAGTGATTTTGAACAGATAAGAAAAGTAATGTTTTCTTGCTCTTACCAAATTTGAAAAATTTTCAGCTAATTCACATTCTAAAAGAAAATTTTTTATTATGTGTCTGTTTTTATTTTTTTATTTTAACTAAATTATTTTTTCGGTTTTACAGATTAGATATTCGACTAATCATAAAATAAAAACCTGCACTATTTAAAAAAAAACTAAACAGTTTTAAATCAACTACAAGACTATAATCACACATGATATCTACATAGTTATGTTATCATGCACATTGTCCAATTTGAAAATTTCAACTTCTGGTAATGCACATTCTTAAACAAATATAATAGATTATGCTACATATCTGTTTTTTAAAATGAAATTGTATATTTTATTTTATTTTTTAGATTCATTAAATTATATATTCCAATTAGCAGAATCGTTATTCCTAAAATGAAAAATAACAAAATGAAATTTTTAAAAAATGTTCAAATCAAGTACAGTTTTATCAATAGTATTATTTTTATGTAATCATATTATCATCCATGTATGTAAATTTGCATATGTGTAGTTAGCAGTATTATTAGTACTATATGTATAGTTAGTAGTTAGCAGAATAGTGAACCAGTATTTCATATACAATATTAAATATTAATAGTTAAAATTAACTGCTATAATTTTATTATGTATCAGGGTTTTGCATTGGTAATTAATTTTATTTTATGTTTTAATACATAGAAAAACTCATAAGAATGCAAATTAACTTCTGGTATCATAATTGGATGGTCACTTTATAGCAACGACTTTCTACAGATTGAACTTCTTAATATTAAACATTTGCGAATGTTGTATGTGCTAGTTTTTGGTTTTTATTAAATAAACAGTTTATAGTCATTGAACAAAGAACTAGATAGTTGTATAAAATAAATAACTAGTTTTAAACATAAGTTCTTACATTATTACTGCAACGAATGCATCCGGTATTTTGCAGTAGGTACCGAAGCTGTAAATAAATTTCTTCAAAGGTGACTTACTTATAAATGTAAATGTTTATCCGTTGTTTTCTTGATAAAGTTGGCCATTCCTATTCTGATTATCGTACAACCAAATACACTTTAGCTAAACATCCTGCTCTCCCATTACCAATGGACTAAGAACAAGATCAAACAGTGGTACAATATGACATGTCATCGCTATACCATGCCTGATGTATGTAAATGAATATCACAAACTACATAATTAATAGCATTCTAGTGAATATTAATAAAATATATGTGCAGGTTTCATGACTGTGTATTTCACACTGTGTGGTAACACTCTTATAGGTGAAATTTTCATTATCAAAGTTGTTTCTGTGGTAATGGCACCAAAGATGCTGAGCGTTTTTTGTATTTAATTAAAATTTAGCACAAATATCTGTACAATATATACAAGTTTATGAATACTTAAAATGTGTTTTTCTCAGCAGTAACTTAAACATTCAAACTATTTAGGCGATGAAAAAGACACTGAAGTGTATATTCAATTTCACTTCCAAGAAAGGTGATCTTCAATTTCCCTGCATGTAATACAATCTCTTTTGTTCCAAGAATCAAAATTTTAATGCGTTTGTGATACAGGTAATACGTTTGTTTGCACGAGAAACACCTCTCGCTGGCAGTTATGTTGCAGTTTCTGAGAAATTGGAAAGAAAATTTGTGGGATGATGTTGCTTTCTATAACATTATCTCTGTTAGCATTGTTTTCTTAATTTTTTTCTCTGGATTTTTACCTTCCAAATATATCACAGTGAGTGAAATCACTTTTTCATATAGTTCTGCTAGATATACTTTTAAGATATACTTGCTTACTGGTCCCACTTGCTTTTGTTTTTTGTATTTAATTAGCCTATTGTTGTCAGTGCTATTAGACATGAAGATGTCACATTTGAAGCTGATGGTTATACAAGGTTGCGTTTGTATTTTATTTTTTGATACATACATATAGTGAATAGTAGTTGGTGAACATGCAATTTAGCTTTTCAAATGGCAGCATCGACACTTAAAAAGTACAGTATATGGGTATAGAAACCTGGTTATTGTAAAAAACCAAAGAAAACATATGACACATATACCCATTACAGTTTGTTTTAAACTAACCTGTTCTGGTTCCTATGGGCATAGCTACGGTGTCGCCATTTGAGAACCTAAACTACATGTTCACCATTGCCTTATCAATTGCACCAACTTCCACCCGATTCATAATAACCACAAATTGGAATTAAAATTACAATTTTATTGAAAAAATGAAGCAATAAGAATGTTTTGTACTATTTATTACTTTGTTGTTTAGTTTGGCTATTATCTATGGTGTTTTTGCCTTTGCCAATTGGTTCTCTCCGTCCGTGATTGCATTAACGGGATTGAAATATGGAATGATGCTTGGATTTGCCTTTTTTTGGTAAAACTATTTACTATTTTACAATTTTATTTTTCTAATGAGACAGTTGAACTGCATTTAGGTTTTCTTTTTCAATTTTTAATATTTAATATTTAGCATTTCCTACTTGATTAGTTAACCGGTGCTATATAGCACGTGGAGATATGGTTTTCTTTGTTTGCACTTGAGTTGGTATGGTTTTCCTTGTTATGTGTGCTAAGTGTATTTTTACTGGTTATCATGGAAATTTTTTCTATGGACAGATAGAGAGAGACACTTGCACCTATTATATAGTTTAATTCAGTACTTGTTTAAATAGTTTCGTCCCACCATACTTCGACTTACTAAATATTGCTACAGTTCTGTTTTCAACATTATTGCTCTGTTTGTATTTGAATTAATGAGGTGTAAATCATGTCCCAAATTGTTTTAATTTGTTATACACTTTCAGTTTATTTATTGCATCATTTTTTAAGCCACTGACATGGGCCTTGTATACATCCTCAGCTTGTACGGGAATAGGCGCCGCAAGTATGCACTTCAGTAGTTATCGATAATGAAATTTCGTTGACTTTTTAGTTAAGCAAGTATAATTTTTACTTAGTCGTTGTACTTGCTCGTTATAAACAAGTATAATAAGCAATTGTGTAAATTTCATTTTTTTATTATCTTCAAGTTTTATGGACAGCTCTTGGTACTTTCTTGACCGTTAACTCTGATCAAAGTACGATATCAAGAAATATGGGAATATTTTGGACTATGTTTGAATTCAGGTAGGATGTACATCAAAGTTTTGTTTTTGAATAGCTGATCTTTTTATTTATGATTTATAAAAAAAAGTTAAATTTATTTTTACAATTTTTTTCATATACAGTCTTCTATTTGGACATGTTTTTATTTATTTCCAATTCGAAGGCCTTTCGATTATCAAAGGTGAAACAATATTCATTGTGTTTCTGGTATTTTTAATCACATCTGCAATTGGACTCTTGTCAGTGTTGGTGTTACGTCAGGAAAATTCAAGCAATGAAAAGTAAGCAGATTTCTAAAAACCTATTATCATGTTCTGCACAAAAATAATACTTGTATACTGTGGTATGTTATGATATTGTTAAAAGTCAAGATTGTTTATAACTCTGCCAGATGATTTGTATTCAATATTGGTTATAATGGCAAAACCTAATTTACAGGAATGAAGTAAAACAAAAAACGCTCTTTCAAACTGTTGGTGAGTTCAGTTTTTTTAATGAAGTATAAGACATCTTCTGCTCTGCAGTAGAAGGATCTTATTCTTTACAATCACACGTAGCTTTACTTGTATACGATGACATTGTAATATACAGTTTATCTATTGTTTATTTCTTTATTTTATAGTATGCTGCTTGCAATTATTGTGCAGTAAAGATATGCTGTTGCTCAGCCAAACATTTATTTACACAGGTGAGTTATTAGGCAACTAAGTTTAAGTTTGATTGAATGTTAAATCGTGGATAAGGTTTATAAGATCGTGATTTTTCCGTTTCATTTGTGAGGAATATATTGTGAATTTGTGATCTAATCAAAGACAAAGATCTTACCCATTAATGTACTGGTACATTTGCCTTCATATAACAAGCGATTATAAGGGTCTTATTTATAAACTAGTAAATAGCCTGTCAGAAATGACAGAAAAGAATTTGGTTTTCATTCATTCATTTATTGATGGGTCTGCTTTGTCTGTGAGGATCGTGGTGAATAAGCCCACAAACGATTTCCCTCCAGCCCTTCCCTGCATAAACACCGGGCCAATCCTCAAGAAAGAGGGACCTTATTGCAGACTTTGAGAAATTGATATCGCTCATTGGTTCTTGGTCTCTCAATGGGTCTTTTTCCAGCTGGGTGTGATTCCCAGATCTGTGGTTTCAGTCTCTCTGGAGGCATTTTTCGGACATGACCGAACCATCTCATTTGGAATCTGTCTATTTGGAGAAGTAGCGGCTCGACTCTGAGGTCTTCTCAAATTGCTGAACTCCGCACTCTTTCGAGTAGCATGAAGCCTGCAATCCTATGAAGGAATGTCATCTCGGCAGCTTGTACTCGCGATCTTGTTCTATCGGTCATTACCCAAAGCTCATGATCATAGGTGAGGGTTGGGAGGAATATCGACTTGAAAACAGAGTTTTTCATTATGGCTCAGCTCCTGCTTGCAAACGACTCCTTGGTACAACTGACGCATTACTGCGCCAGCGGCTTTGATTCGAACGTCGAGCTCCCCATCCCATCCAGTTTCCTATCAGTAGAGAATGAGACCTCGAGATACTTGAACTTCTCCAGCTAAGACAATGGGACTCCACTAACATGTCAAGTGCACTGTTCAGGTGTTCGTGAAACTATGAGTGCTCTCGGTTTTCACAGTGTTCATCTTCATGGAGGCCAATTTACATTTGAGCGCTAATCTGTTCAGTGCGTGCTGAGTCAGACTGCAAGGATGCCAGTATTGCGAGATCTTCTGCAAAAAGCAGGTGGCTAATACTGACATCCCCAATTGTGACACTCTCCTGGCAGAGACTGCATCTGGCAATCTTGTCCATGTAAATAATAAACAGGAGAAGTGACAGTACGCACCCCTGGTGGAGTCCAGCACCCACGGCGAACGACTCTGATCTGCGTCCACTTACCTGAACGCAACTCTTACTCTCGGTGTGCAGAGATGAGATAGCACCAACAAGTTGGTCATTTACCTTTTACTTCTTGAGAACATCCCAAAGCAGGAAACGATCGATACAGTCATAAACTTTCTACAAACTAGATGTACGAGAGGTTGGGCAAATTCTCAGGCCTTTTCAAGAACCTGTTGACGGATGAAGAGCTGGTCAGTTGTTCCTTCACCTCCACAAAATCCACATTGCTCGTCCTGGATTTGGTAGTCGACAGCTTCAAGTCTGTTCTACCAGGTTTTACCAGGGAAGCTGAGGAGAGTAAGGCCACGATAGTTGCAACACTTCTTCTGATCATTTTTCTTAAAGATCAGGACCACCACTCCTGTTTGCTAGTCCAAAGGTACTCGTCTTGTCTGCCAGGCAACTCTGAAAATTCGCGTCAACCAATGCGACCCTTCATCACCCAGAGCTTTTAGCATCTTCGGCCGGATTTTGTTGATTCCAGCAGCTTTGCCTAGTTTGAGAAACTTTACAGCCTTTCTCACCTCTTCCAATGAAGGACTATTCTCTGCCTTAAACCATGGCTCGTAACTTTGAGCTCCATGATCGATAAAGTTCAGCAACTCCCCCCTCAAAGTAATTTCTCCATCGTTGCAGGATAGCTCCTTCACTGGTCAAGATATTCCCCCACTTGTTGTTTGATGGAGTTCAGGGCGGTTTTCTTTCCAGATCTGAGGCGGTGGATGGTCTGCCAGAATTTCTGAAATTGTCTTCCAGTGCCACTCAAAAATTCTCCCATGACTAACCTAGCGGCTGCCATGGCTTCTTTCACAGCAATTTTCTTGTAGACATATAGTCAACGAGAATCAAAAGCATCTTGTTTTCATTATGTAATTCATTGATTGTAACTCTGGATTACACTAGCGGATTTATGAGATGGGTTCAAACCCCCTCTAGAAAACATGTTTAGTTCATTGACATGTTTAATGCATGCTTTCATGAAAAAAATATGCAAAAAACAGCTAAATTGTGCACTTTTGGGGTTTAAACACTCAGAACATTTATTTGGAGCTTGATTTGTCAAGAAAATAACGTAATTTCTAGAAATATTCGTCATTTCATGTGAACCGCTCCCAAAAGATGGTTCGAAATCCGCCACTAATTCATTACATTTAGTTATTGTTTTAACTCACGTTGCTTGTCAACATACGTTACAGTTAAAATATTGGTTTGTTCTTGTTCGTGAGGCTCGGCATTTTCACACACGGTGGTACTTTAACAGCTTGCATAACTGGTGTAGAGGAGGATGAGGACCACCTGGTATTTTATTATAGTAGATGAATTTACTATTGCAGGTATTGAGTTAGCATTTTTCTCTGGGATATATGGTACAGCTATGGGTTTTACACAAGAGTTTGGTATCCGAGCCAAGCAATGTGTTGGAATGAGTGGCATTTTCATTGGCATCGGTGAAATCAGTGGTAAGTTGTGATGTGACCTATGAGTGACTTTCATGACATGCATGCAATTCATAACATATTTGAATTTTTGTGTTCTTGTTTCAAAGGTGCTATATTATCTGGTATATATGGCAAATGGGTGGCCACGTTTGGTCGAGATCCAATTTATTTAATTGGCTACCTCGCACATATTATTTCATTTTATTTGATATTTCTAAATCTTCCACCAACCTCACCGTTACACGAAACCGACCAATCAGCATACATTCCTTGCAAGTAATTTTTCATTAGATCTTACAGCATATAGGTGCACTTTATATAAATGCAAAGATGTTTATCTCTAATTTTTCTGTTTTTTTAAATAATTTCTTTTAGTGAAATAATTGCAATGGTGTGTAGCTTTCTGCTTGGCTTTGGAGATGGTTGTTTCAATCCACAGGTAAAGTATTTAAGCCATTTAATTGGAATTTAACATCCAGGGTTGTGTACAAAAGGTGTGTTTTGAAATAACCCCCTTATTTGGAAGAAAAGTTTTGAAACAACTGTACATATAGTGTTATACTGTACTTTAGTACTGTAGGCTATGTACTTTAGTAGTTACTGTACATAGTGTGAATATACAAAAGTACCGGTATGCTATGAAAAATCGTTCTTTTGCCACTTCTTTTTTTTTGGAAAAATTTGCACACAACTCTGATAAAACATTCGATATAATACATTTACAACTTTATGAACAGATATTATCGCTTCTTGGTTCACTTTATGCTGAAGATAGTGCACCTGCTTTTGCACTGTATAAATTTGTTCAAGTAAGTTGACTTTTTATTTATTTACAAACTAAATGGTTCACGTTGCTTAATTTGTTTTCTACATGATAAACATCTTCATATTGTTAGATTTTGAAAATGGGGTTTGGTTTTTGTAGTCTTTGGCCACAGCTGTTGTGTTCCTATACAGTCAGTATATGCCACTTTATTATCAGTTGCTGATACTTGTCTTATCTGGAACTTTGGGGCTGTTTACATTCTGCTGGGTTGAATGGAGAATTTTCATTCGAAATTCAAAGGCTAAGAAAGATGTTACGATTGCTCAACCAGCGAATGAAAATTTAGAAATATTAAGTTTCACAAAGTTGTAAAGCATTGTGATAAACGTAATTATAATATTCACTTGTGATGACATATAGTTTCACCATGCTATTAAAACAAATTATTATTCTTACTGCCAACTTTTTTCATTGTTCATAGCATTTTTTTAAACAACACAAGCCCTATGGTTTTGTTTAGCAATGCAATCATATCTTTCAATCCCTGTGTGAAATTTAAAAATTAAAACATACTTAATCATGTAATTTTTCTGTCTCAAAATATGGTTATAGTTGGCTTTTTTTTTGTCCCAAATTTTATGGTTTACATTTTTCACAGTAGCTTGATTACAATTCAAAATTTATGTCAATTTGCATAAATTATAAAGATATTATGTACCACAGCGTGCATTGTTTTATTTACTCATACGCTTACTATCGGTATTATAGATTTTTGATTTATTTATACAGGATGATCTAAAAGTTAGGACTCAAGTAGGTTGTCGAGCTTACGTTGTGACAAAAGCTGTAACATTCCATTTTGCTTTTCAACTATCAATTATTTTGATTTAGTGTGTCTACTATGTGAAATATAATTTTCTGAAACCATAGGTTCGTTATTGCAGTCACAATGGGTGTCATTTTGAATGGCATGCATTTCGACATGACAGGATACTGTTTAAAAAAAAAACAACAAATAAATTACAAGTTTTACCAACTAACTTATATACCAGAAAGAGGACCACATTTCGATTACTATAAAAGCCAATAAAAACTTATTATTGCCTAAAACTGTCCATAATCGAAAAGTTTCACATGAAATGTAAACCATATTTTGGGACAGAGGGAGTATAATTTTTTTAAGGGTGTTATAGTCTTTTCTAATAAGAAATCATGCTGCTGCAATTATTGAGTTTGAACCAATTATTATACAATAATTGAATACACAATATTATTTAAATGAACAATTCAAACAAAAAAATTACTATTGGTTACCATAATCTATTTGTGCATTAATGAAATAATTTATCTAATAATTTGAAAAAAAGTCAATGATTTGAGTCACACACTCTTATTAATCAATATTCTTGTATTAATGAAACAACTAGTGATGATGTGGAGTTGATTTGCACCATTATTTTCATTCCTATTGACTGGACAATTGTAATTACATGATATGTCACATTCTTGTAAATTTTCGTATTGTTAAAAATTACTACCATACATAATATTACAATTGTAAGCAATTAAAAATTTTTATTTATTCTATTTTAACTTAATTTTTTAAAAAAAAATTTAATCACCAACTACGTGCTTTTTTTAACCGAGTTTATTCGGGTAAAGAGTATTTTATGAATATTCTCAAAAAATTAATTGTATGAAAACATCAGTGAAATTTATGTTTATGTTGCAACAACAATATCATAGTATGATATAATAAAAAGTGTTCATAGGTTTTTGTAATTAAAGTTGTGTTCACAGTGAAACTGAATAATGCTACAATTTATTAGTTTGAGGTTTTCATTGCACTCAAATGATAATGAAGTATTGACGATTTTTCATTTATATACATAATCCGATCGTAGTTCAGAAACAATATATCTGACCCCTTTGCTGATCACTTGGGCTTTCCCTGCCAGCTGTCCCATAGCACGCACCTAGGTACAATAATACCTGTCCTACAGCAGCAGCTGTCACTTAGTCACCGTCATACAGTTTGATATACATATTAAGTTCATAGGCTCATCAACCTCTTAAAACCCATTCAAATGCCTTCTTTGTGACTTTATTTATATTGTTTTAGAAAAGTTATGAGTATTGCCAGTTCGATATTTTTATTGAGCGTAAACGGCCAAATCGAATCGGCGGAGGTGAGTTAATTTTTTAGCGCATGTAATTCATTCAGGTGCTTTATAATAATTGGTCATTCACCTTTGTGTAACATTCCAATTTGAATTATATTTTTTCAGTTTCCGTTGTTTGACAATATCTATTGCAAATACAGTTTTGTATATGGGCCGGACTGGGTGATTACAGCGGTATGATTTTTTTTACAAAAATTTCTTTATTATGTGTTTGAAAACACTTACAGTGGACGTGAAAAGTATGCATTTTTTTAAGATATTCAGATTTTCACAGGGAATGGAAGAGGGGATTTCGCAAATTGCCAAGAAGAATTATGACAACAACTGTTTTGTGTGGAACTTTCCGATTGACATCACTTTCAAGAGTTCCAACCCCTATGGATGTAAGTGGTTTTATATTGCTACGTTGGCTTATAAAACTCATTGAAAATGAGTGTCAATTTATGTTTGAAAAGGGCCAAGAATTGTCATCAGCGTTTACGGACTGGACTTTTTTGGGAATGATGTTGTTCGAGGCTACGGAGCCTGTTTAATTCCACCGTCTCCAGGATCGTAAGTATAATACATACAGAATTATTAGCAAATTCTACATCAACTTTACAGTGGTGACTTAATGCATTGTTATTTTCAGTCACAAGAAAACCATTGCCATGTTTGTACCTGAATCAAGTTCCGTGTTACAAAAGCTGACGAGCTGGCTATTGAGTCGACGTCCCGAATACATCGATCCTAGGGTCGTGGCACAGGGCGAAGGAAGAGACGGTGCATAACAATTTTTAGTGTTACTCATTTTTATAGAATGTTGGTGCAAAATTGCTCATAAAGTGTGCGTTCTCTACTTTAGTAACTCGAGTGCGATCTCAGGGTTTCGTCACTCTTAACGTCAATGTCATAACCAAGGACATGCAGAAAGCTGGTTACATGACCGTTCCAACCTATCGAACGTTGGCATCGCAGTTCTCAATTTCGATGCCGGCAGCGACTCCTACTGGAGTTCCAGACAAACCTGCAGCAACGCCTTCACCGTCAACCATGAAATCAAAGGAGAAACTAATGGAACCTACGGACACCAGTGTAAAATCTTTCTCAGCTATGCCAACATCTTCCGAGACATCGATAAAAGATCTGTCAACTCTTCACGGTACATCGTCGTCGGGTCTCTCAACGCTTCACTGTACGTCGTTGTCATCTTCATCATCAGGTAAAACCAAATTGTCTGCATTTCCATCGACATCTAGTGACATCATGACGAGATCTACGGATTCCTGATGGTCATTTATTCATAACAAAATGTTGTTCTCAAAAGTGCCATTTTTTTTTTAATACTGGATTTTAATATTAGAACTAAAATGTTTAGCATTTACAACGTTTTAAACTTCATTTATAAAAAAAAAGATGTTCACAATATATACCTAAAATATTTTCCATTTATTGAAGTATATGTCATGCATTTCCAATGTGGTACTCTAGCAAACATTTTTTGCACCTATAGCAAAAAATAAACCATGGCTAACATTTGTTTTTTAAAATGTTAAACAGTTTTATTCCAAAGGCTTCACAAACTGTATATATTTAATACATAAAATATATTTTGTTCTTCATAATGAACTTTTGAACAATTTTGTCAACTATTGCCTCTGGCAATTAAACCCAGACGTATAATAATACGCTGGTTTTCCAACATCAATGATCAGTGCTTGTCTTCTAGAATAAAGTTGGATCAACATCGATATAAATATCGATAAAAATTGCTAAAAAAAATTATCGATTTTAAAGTTAAAAGTATACCCTCGTAAAATGCACACTGCCAGTGGTAATTTTACCTTTAAGTACCCAATAAATTGTATACGTGAATCATTAAAATTGTCACAGACAATGATTATAGAATTTTACATTCCCCAGTTAAACTGAAATGGAATATAGTCATTAAAAATCCCTAAGAAATTAACGCCTAGCGTTCCAGCTACTTTTCATTGGCCAATCAGTATCCTCGAGCCACTGCTTGGAGAACACACGTAAAATGTTGCATTTCCAGTGTAATTTTTCTGTGAAAAACAAAACAAAATGAAGTGAAGTGAAACATTACGTAATGAATAGAATGTACATTGGAATCTGGTCATTATGATCACAGATAAGAGAATATATGAATAAAGATAATTGATAATAATCAATCAGCTATTGCTATCAGTATCAGTTGGTGCCAACACCGTTTAATGTTTTACATTTCATTATCAGTCAGCTATTGTTATCAAAAAGTACTAGTCTCAATGTGATCACAATAACAGGCTTCCACTGTATTAAGAAGTGAATGAAAATTGTTTGAATTATTTATTACCTGCAAATGATTGATCACATTTTCCACTACGGATTTTTTGAGCAGGGTAACGGTGCAACCACCGAAGCCACCTCCCGTCATCCTAGAGCCATAAACGCCATCCATTTCCAACGCTAAGGAAACCAACTGGTCCAATTCGGGACATGATACTTCATAATCATCACTGTCAATCAATAAAGTAAGCCATCGGTCAAAGTTCATAACTAAATACAAAGGCAAGTTTTAGTGAAAAAAACAGATGTGTTACCGTAAGGAATTGTGGCTTTCCACCATCAGTTTTCCAAACGCGTTGAAATCATTTCGTTTCAGAGAAGCTGCTGCTTCCTCCGTTCGTTGAATTTCGGTGACGACGTGCCGAACTCTTCTAAACATTTCTTCTTCTAGTTTCTTTTCCAATTCTTAATGAACACAGGGAAATCAATGTTCATAGTAACTCCGTTTATTAAACGAGTGTTGATAACTCATTTCTTTGTAATACTAACCAGGCAGCTCACTGGTTGAAACGTCTCTCAAACTGGGTTTCTGGATTAATTTGCTCGCTTCCGTACACATCCGAGTTCTAGATGGGTATTCACTTCCCGTCAGTTCATGCCGAACGTTGGAATTGGTGATGAGGACGACTGTCGAAGGATCAGTTAACGGAACAGGAATCGCTTCCATTGACCTGAAGAAATTCACAAAAAAACAGCATCAATAAATATTCCACTACTACCGCTCCACTACTATACAGGGTGGAGTGAAAGTCTCCATATATAGGAGAAGCATACATTCATTGACAAAGTATCAGTATGATGTCTTGATACATTGGGAATCTCAACATTGAACAAATCATATGAAGGCACATGATTATTGTCCTGTAGATAGTATTTCATGTAAGCTGTATTAGTCAATAAACATTTGTCTCCTATGTGTCGAGACTTTCGCTCCACTATGTATAATACAGTTGTTGAAAAAGCGGGGGTTGCTGAACATGGTTTGATAGAAAAGCAGTATAATGTTGAGCAAGAGTAAATTATTTATTTATGAGGAACTCGTGATGCTTTTACCGGCAATCGATTAGTAATGCATTGTTTTCAATTCCCATAACCGATATAAACTGGTCCATAATCCCGCATGGCATTTTCGGAAACTCGTGTTCGGCTTTTCTGCACGCCAAAGCCTTTTCTTTCAGACTAAACCAAAATAAAAATGGAATGACTATTGTTCAGTTGGAGTCCACCACCATCTTTTAAAGCTCAGTTTGAATACCTAGGGGCTCGTTGTCCCGTCAGTGCTTCCAAAAATGTGTACATTGCGACTTCCACCGATGCTGAACTCGCTAAACCACCACCGAGGGGTGCTGAGCTTATGATAGCAGCATCAAATGAGCACAGATCGCCTGAAAGTTGAAGTGCATTAATCAGTATAACTTGATAGTTAAACACCTCTAGCGTTTGATGTGTACTTATAGGCACAAGTTTCACTGATGGAAATTTACCATGCATATTAAAAACACTTGTGTAAACCTGTATAAAAATACAAATCCACACAATATTTTAAGATCAATCAAATGGATCTTGATCATGACAGATCAGATTTACATCGTTGAGAAAAATCGGGCGTTTACACCTCACTTCGAAAGTCAACTGTGGAAAGGAAATCGTATATAATAGAACAAATTGTTACAAACCTACGAAGTTAGCAAGCACTCCTTTGATATAGTTTCCCCACGCAGGCTTGCCAGGGATGAGATCGCTCCTGTCGGGTTTTGGAAGATTGATGACGATCTTTCTTGGTTCATCAGCGTTCGGTGTGTTCGTAATAATCGAGCACTTACCCGATTCATTTTTGCTACCGACGATCATTGTCATCAGTGGCAATGCCTAAGTAAAATTTATAAGCTTAATTTATTGTTTAAAAGTATTTTTGATGTAAACCAATGGTTTCCAACCACCAGTCCGCGAATTGTCTTTAAAATTTATTCTTCTTTTGAATTGAATCAATCAGGTACTTATCATCCTAAACTCATTTTACAATGTATTAAGGCGAACTGAAAACTTAACTGCATTGATCGCTGTTATATATCATTATAATAGTGAAATGTATATGTAAAAGTAGCTTAAAAGCTTTTGTTTTTGCCTTGCTGGTATGCAAAATTAGTTCCTATTTTTTGCTGGTCTGCGAATAAACTCAAAACCGTTGTGCTAACTAAGTTTCATGGATTCAGTCAGGTTCTGATAAAATGTATTATCAACATTTAAATTTGAAACATAATGAAACACGTACTTGGGTTATGTCTTTTGATGTTTTCATTAAAGTACCAAACATTTATGTTAACTAAACCTTAAGTGTAGGCTGTCGAAAAAACCCGCAGTATAGATGGGAAATGCTAGCTATTGATTCGGTCAGGCTCTGGTAAAGTATATAACCAACATTCCAGCTTAAAACATAATGAAACACATACTTCGGTTATGTCTGTTGAAGTTTTCATCAAAGCATTAAACATCAATGTTAAATTAACCTTACGTTTAAGCTGTCGAAATAAACCGAGATATAACAAGGGAGCAGAGCCTAGGGGTGCGTACCATGGGCAATACAAATCCATCGTTGTAATCGGTGTGCTCGCCGATTAAATTGACACGGGCAGGTGCAACGACACAAACGTTGGGTTGATATTGATAGGTTTTGAAAAATAACCCAAAAGCAATTTGCTGCAAAGATTGTTCATTTGGAATGATACAAGCCATTTAGAGCAGGTGATGTTTTCCACCGATGAAGAACGTTGAGCGTGTTGAGAAACGAGAGACACAACAAGGGAGAAAACCCTTTTCAAGTGGGCGTGGCAAAGGCGATATAACGATGGTCCCGAGTCAACGCTGGTGTAATATTCGAGTAATGGACAACACGTGGATTACACATGAAACTCAGCTGCCACGAAAATGTTTTTTAAACGTTTATTTTGCTGATAAACCGGATTAGATTGATGTTGACCTTGAAAACTTTGTGTTAACTTTTGAATTTTGCCCACGAGTGGCGGTACCCGTAATAGTCGACAGACCAATTGTTTCAAATGGCGGAGAATTCTAAGGTTGGATAAGGATTTATTAGCGAAGGAAAAAAAAGCGCTTTCAGAATGACAATTTAACAAGAAGAATGTCTACATTATAACCCTATCAACACTACCATCTTCCAGACCGAATTCAAATACAAAGAGTTTCACCTAAGTCGAGATCTTGGTCAGGAAATCAAAGAGTGAAGGAGGCGAAATGGCAACGATAAGAAACAAGGCGTTGCGTCAAAAACTGGATAAAATGGGCTATAGAATGCCACTGAGCTTAGAATCTACCCCTTTAGTGGATAAGTTATTGAAAGATGTCATAAGACTCACTGAACGATCCAAATCTCCTAAACGAAAGGTAATGTATGGTTTTGAGTGTGGAGGTAGTGTTGATAAAATGTCATGATAAAAATCATTACAATTTGTAGGCTATCATGTGGGTTAAGGGTAGGGGAAGGTGCTAAGTTGATAAAATGTCATTCATGTACACTTGTTGGACATAAAGTTTGATCATATTGAATATCAGTCTTTGGTTCCATGTCTAAATTTGAAAATCATTATTTATATAACCGTTTTGTTTACTATTACATGGCATGACTCGGTTAAGACCTCTTTTGAGAGGATTGTTTTTCAGGGGGTACAAAGTTTCTTTTGGAGCCTCCTTCTTTTGTCTATGTTTTGTAGTTTCATGTTTTACTACTAGTTTACAGTTAATACTTTGGTTCTAGAACTGGGCGGGCCTCTTTTTTGGGTACAATATACCCTCTTTACCCCCCTCTCATAGGCCATGACCACATAAATAAATATGGTATACTTACGGACAGGAAGAAAGAAGTGATGGCTAGCACGATTACGGATAAGATATACACAATTCTCTCATACATTTCTTCTTCGTGGGAAATTTTCACCTTGGTGCCCTGCTTGTGACACCCAAGTGTCGATCCATCATGATCTGCAAATTGAGCATCTGCGGGAACTGGAACCAAACCCCGTGGATGTCGACGGCCCGCTGTATACCTTTGTTTAATAAATGTCATTAATGATGATGTTACTCAATGGATTATTCAACTTATCTGATATTTTGATTTGACTTCACCTCAGTGTTAACCATACGTCTTAATAATGCCCGTCTCACAATCATCTTTTGGTGAATTGAAATGATAAAATTTGATTATCTTTTTATTTTTGTGATTTAGGAGTTGCTAGAAGCAGAGAAACAAATGGAAATGCTTCGGTCAGAAAATTCCCGTTTGCTGGAAGAAAATGATAAACTTCATCAAAGTTACTGTAAAAAATTGGAACGTACATACGATTCTTCATCGTCTGGTATATCATACCTGCTTAATTTTGTTTTTCAGAAAACTATAGATTTATTTCAGAAACTTCGAATGGATATAAGTTATATTAATCAAAAATCAAATTTTGTTACAGAAAGCTGGAATAAAACTCGTTCCATCAGCAAAGAGAATTCAGCGTTAAAATTGCTGAACAATCAATATCTTTTGAAAATTCAAGAATTGGAATCAAATTTATCGGAGGTCACCAAACGGTTGGCCTTTCTTCAAGAAAAGTTGAACCAGACATCAATTCACGTGAAACCCGATGCCAAAAGTGAGAATTTTTAATATCAGTGAAATAGTATTACGAATGAACGAGTTGAGTTTTTTTGATGAACAATGAAGCATAATGTTATTATATAGCCGAAGCGAAAAGACGTCGCGCTTTTATCCATCAAAAAATGGAGATTGAAAGTACCCTCCCACAATCTCGTTTGTTGCACAAGACTCCATCGGCACCAGTGACTGGCTCAGAAGATCCTTACGTAGCGGATTTATTGGCACTCAGTAACAAACAAAGTGAAAAACTACAGGAAGAGCTGGAAGTAGCTAGAACTTGTATAGACGAACTGTCTAGGCAATCATCGACAATGAAAAACAAGGTAAAACACTCTTTTTATTTAGATCTAAAATTACAATTATAGACGCATTGTTTTTGAAAGAGTATAAAAGTGAATGAATTCATATCCGATGGTAGTTGAATCTTTCATCACATCAACTTTGTAATAGGGATTGTTTTAAACCATACTGAACTAAGTCGAAAAATTTGAATTTGAGAAAACCATTGCGTATGGTTTGTTCATAGGGTTGTATTCTATTTCCGTTGGTTCATAGTGTTGTTTAACACTTTAATTGGTTTAGCAATGTAATTTTTCATCTATGACTAGATTATGTCTTAGTGGTCTCATTTCATGCATTAACTTAAAAAGTGGTTTAAGATGATCCAATTGTCAAGTATTGGGCTGCGACCACTTCAATAGTTGTAAATGCTATGTTTGTTATTGGTTTAAGATTGAACTGCAAGAAAGCGAGATTGAACGTCTGAAAAGGCAGTCTCTTCTTAGAAGTGAGCACGGTCTATCTTTGTCAAGTCCTGATGCTGATTTATCTCATTTATGGAATCAGGTAAGAAGAACTAGTATTGCTACATTCCGCTATAGTGTCCAAAGCTAATTTTACAATGTAATCATACTGTGAAATTACGGTAAAAAAAAATAGTGGTATTACGTATAGTTGTTACGCTTCTTTTTTTTCGAGGAACCAGAAAAATAATTCAACTTAAAATTTGACTTTAATCTCACATCTTTCATTTTTGTTTACTTGAAAGCAGATCACTTATAATCTGGAACTAGTTTTGCAGTCGTTAATGACGAATTGATCAACCCTTGTTCTGGGCGTGCCTCTACTTTAACTTTGAATTTTGTTGGACATTGGAACATTACAAAATTACATTACAATACAAACAGTACAAAGTTTGAAAAATTAATTGAGAATGTCAATACCTGGAAACGTTTATTACATGAATAAACCTGTTGCATTTTCTGTAGCAGTTTTTATTATTTTTCACAAAATAAAGCACCTGTCGATATATACGGAGTGTTCCTGAACGGTTTAGTGAAATTTTAACCACAGATGCTACGCAGCAAAACAAGGCAAAAAGTAAATATAAACATGACTCCAGAAATAAATAAATAAATAAATAAATAAATACATACCTACATACTCATTTCTATACCTACAGCAATTACGTGTCGCATAATTGAAACATGGACCCATGAAATTAGGTGACTTTACCCTGTGTTATCTTAAAAGGAGAGTTTTCTGGACCCATGTTTATATGGACTTTTTGCTTTGTTTTGATGCATAGATAGCATTTATGGTTACGGCTTGTATAAAATATTTTAGTTTTTTGTTTTTCATCATGTACGGTTGTTTGCTGGTTAATATGAGATACGGTTATAGTTATAATATGCACTAAACTCTCCTTAGATTTTTGAAGCCTATATTACAGTAGAACATTGATTATCCAAACTGATTGTGTTAACCATATATTACATTCTAGTTGATAACTATCTTAGGCCTTTTATTGTTCTCCTTCATTGAGCTGTAACTCTCAGCTTTTTGTTTACTATTCGTTATATGTTGTGATTTTGTGTTCTGTCGTACATCGTCTATTTCATGGGACAAAGTTAAAATAAATAAATAAATAAATAAAACCGATTTGTTCACATAATCGGACATTAAAAGTTCATGTACATATATTTAAATACAAAATCGTTCATGTTTACGAGTACCGTATGCATATTTTATTACATGCACACTACATATGTACTGTATTCTATAAAATTGTAAAATATCAATTTTTTTTGCTTTAAGACTTTTCAGTTATTGTAAATTCGTTTTTCTTTGATAATGTTATTTTCTTCTGCATTAGAATTTTTTTTTAAATTGTAGGAATGTAAAACAAAGATTCAGAAAGCCACTCAAATGTACAACGTATGACTGGTACAACTTTAAGTGAAATGTCTGCACATCTACTCGACTAACCAACAATTGCACGTGTCGGATACTGTTTAACTTAAATATTTTTTAACAGGTAGAAAATTTGGAAAAATCACGAGATGAAATTCAAACGGAACTGCATATGGTTTTGGACGAACTTCGTGAAACCAAAGCTAAGAACCAACAACTCACGTTCCACAACAAAGAACTTCAACACGAATTACTTAGACTAGTCAAGGATGACGATTACGTCAAGGAAAAAAGACAGAGAGCACCCTTACATCACATCAATTTTGCAGACGTTAGTTTTGATTTCAATAGTAATTTATTTATTTATTTATTTATTGTAGAGTGAATGTTAGTTTCAGATTTCTATAGTTGTATTTTGTATGTATGTATGTTTATTTATTTATTTATTTATTTATTAACAGGAAAAAGAAAATCACATGAGAGAATTGGGAAGGTTGAATCAACTCTTAGTCGACAGAGAAAGTGAAGTGCAAGAATTAAAAAGTGAAAAGAAACTTTTGAAAGATCATGTCAACGAATTGATGATCAAAGGTCAGTTGTGCAGTAGATTTCAAATTGCTGGTTTTTGTATTACGTTATCTTATTTCACTTAAAACTTTTTTTTTTAAAAAAAATTGTTTTGTTCACTTTTTCAACTTTGACACTCAGAAAAATTGCTGTTGGATGAACTCTCGTCGCTTCGCAGCACATGCAGGAAAGGGAAAAAAATCCCAGCGAGCAACGATGTTCAGTTGTTGCAACTGCAACTCAATTATTACAAGCGTCGTGTTGAAGAGCTGTCTAAAAAGCCTCCGTCATGGGAGCATACAAAATCCGTTTATCACAAGGATTGCGTCTCCCAGAAGCCTTTGCGACGCACAGCATTATCGGCATCGAACCCGAATGTTTTCCAGCGAGACAAACAGACCAAACCAGCCATCAAACGCAGAGCGTTGACTCCTCCGCCGAGGTTGAATCCAACTCAGAATAGGCGGAACTTTAAGTCATCTTCACCTAACAGGGAACGTAGCATCACGTTTACTCACAATGAAACTTTTCCATATCAACGCAAGAAATTGGCAAAGAAGGTGAGTTGAAATGAAAATTCGTTAATTGGCAGCTAGTATTGTCAGTTATATAGGGTGTTCCATAATTTATCACTCCATTTGTTTATTTTTAATATTTTTTATTTACGTTCCATTATTGAAATGCAATTCAAAAAAATTTTGGTTACTCACTTTTTATTAATTTTGGTGTATTTTCACAAAAAACACAAGTGAAATTTGGTTCAACCTCTATTTTTAACTTTCAAGAAAATGAGAGGCAAAGGTTAGTAAAAAAAAAACGTAGAAAGCAGAGGTTGGTGAACTTTTATTGTTAAAATTTAATTTTTAAGAACCAAAAGTGAGAATTTTAATAATAAAGGTTGAACCAAATTTCGCTTGTTCTTTTTAATGTAAAAATACACCCAGAATAATATACGTAGTAATTTAAATGTATATCATTTTTCCATCAGACGGAGATATGTGTCGATCGGCTGCATTTGCTAGAAGAGGATTGTGAATATTATAAAAAGATGTATGAAAACCTGAGGATGGAGTATGTGCAACTTAAGGCGTCGGAGGAAAGGCAATCGGTAGATGACTATGCTGTTAGAACTTTCACTGTAAAATGGACCCTTTTTTGTTTTACTGTTTTAACTAGAAATTTAACCACTGTTAAATTTTGTTTTGAATGGTTATTGTAGGCTGGAAAGGAACGTTCACTCGGTTGCAAAGGAATGTATCAAGACATCGTAACGGAACGGAATGAATTGCAGCAAGTTTGCTCTAGGCAGAAAGAAGCAATTAAGCAGGTGTGTAGTGGGTTAGAAGTCGAATATTTTTTATGTATAAAAGCCATGCTGAGAATGACTACAATTTTCACGTCGTACGAAAGACATAAAGATACATAAACATAAATGCTAACGGATATTTTATTTCACATAATGGCTATTTCATTTGTTGGTTTGTTTTTTTTTTCCTTACAGTTACAGAAAAGTAATGATGCACTCGTTGATGAAAATTCCAAAATTCATAATCTTTACCACCAGGTATTTAAGAGCTATTTAGTTTTGTAACAAACTCCAATATGTAATTTTGAGAAAAAAAATATACGCAGACGACTTTATGTCTTGTCGGCAGGCTGAAAGAGAAAAGAAACTGATCCACAAGCAAAGCTGCGTTGAACATCCGTACTTAGAACGATCAACAGTTCGAAATTTGGAACGAGAAAATCAACAGCTTTCCCATGACTGCCGAAACGTGATGATAGAACGAGATGCACTCCGAGATAAATTACAAGTGAGTGTTTAACTCTGTGTCGATTTTCTAGTTTAGTAGAGCGATTATTGTTATGTTCATGGTTCACTATGAACTTTTCATTTTGTAGATTGCCACAGAAACACAACTAGCTGAACGAAAGCGACTAGAAAGCACCAACAGGTTACTGGAACAGAAACTAGAAGAGGTATTTAATATATTTTTAATATATTTAATTTTTTTTTTTTTTTACGATTTGTTTTTCATTCTTTTTAAAATTCATAACAAGTACCGTAATTTTTAGTTTATTTATTTTTATTAATTTCATCCCATAGGGACATAAAATAAGCAAGCAACAAATAAAAAACATAAGTAGTAACATAGTACAAACAACAATTACAATTACTTTCCAGCTACATACTTTAAAGTAGTCGAGTGTTCTCATGACTTTCAAACAGTTGAACCATGTTGAAGGCTCCTAGTGTTGTTAAATAAAAGGTTGAACTATGATAGATCACCAATTTGAATCACTTTAAGTTTGTTTGTTTGTATACATTTACTACATTAGGAAAAGTTTTTGTGGTTTGAGTTTGTTTGTTTGTTTTGTATTTGGTAGAAAGAGCAAGAATATTATGATATTTGTTCGGAACAGAACAGTTGCAAGAAACAGGTTGTTCAAGTGGAAACCGAAATGCATAGATTGCAAAATGATGTCATGAATGCTAACGGAGAAATAAAACATTACCAAGCATTAGCTGAACAGATAAGGTTAGAGCTTTAATGGGATTGCAACGCTTTTGTTGTACATGTACAGTACCACTTAACAAGAGTTATTAATGTACAGCAGCTGCATAAACAATTATTGTCAACATCTTATTCAACTTAGGAAAGTTGCTGAGGAAACACAATTGCGGTTGGAAGAAAGTGAACATAAATTGGCTGTTAAAGAAGCGAGTGGAATCGAAGATTATATGAAGAAGATGGAGCGTGAAATAGGCAAGTTTCATTAAGAAAAATTAAAGTTTGGAAAAAAGTGATTTAACACACCTATTTTTTTTTTTTAGATGAATTGAATCAAGTGAACGTTCAGCACAAAGGTGAAATAGAAAATCTGCGGAGAACGGTCGCCACCATCGATGGAGAAAAGGATCAGATTCAATCGGAAGTTGATCTGAAATCCGAACAGATAGCTTCCATTAGATTGACACTCAAACAAAAAGTGATTATATTTATAAACGAGTTTTCTACATTTTGACATTTTTTTTTGGCAACAACAAAATGTTTGTTTCAGGAAAAGTTATTGAACGATCAGAAAATGGCTGTTTGTACGCTGGAGACGAATGTAAAGTAAGTGGATCTGATGTTATTAATTAATTTGATTCTGGTTTAATTTGATTAATTAGTTTTGATTCTGGTAAGGCTAATAATTATTCGGATCGATGTACTTGTTATTATAACAACCATAATACTTTGGATTGATGCAGAAGACGAGATGAACAAGTGAAGCAAAATGAAAAAGAAATTGGTGAATTGGAACAAAAATTGCAAACCTTGGAAAGGAGATTACAATCGGATGCATTTTCGCAAGAAAACCAACAGCATCAGATGCAATTGTTGAAAGACGATTTAGCAACAATGACAAGGGAAAATCAAGTAAGCTAAATCTGAATTTACACACCATGATTAGTGGTGTGTAAAATTAACACGGGTTTTTTTGAATTTTAGAAGTTAACTACTAGTTTGGACAAAGCTGGTGATGAAGTGAATCGTTTGAAGCAAACGATACAAGGTTACGTTAACGAAATATCTCGGATTGAGGGAATTTTGAGGCAGAAAGTAGGCATTGTTCGGAGCACTGTTATGGTGGACGATAACCATGATGGGTTGTTAAAAATATAGAATAACCCTCGTTTCATTTACAGGAGGAAGAACGTCTGAATTTATTGAATCAGTTCCGCAACGTCAGCCAAGAAGCCAGCTCATTGGAATCTCACAACAGTCAGCTCGAAACTGAAACGGCCGGAATACGATTGGAGTTGCATGCAAAGTGCGTCGAGGTTCAGCACCTTCAGAACGTTCTTATGAATTTGCAGCAAGAAGTTGAACAAGTAAGAATTTTGAATTGTACAGGGTGTCAGGTTGAGATGTCAGCATTTTAATCACATACAGTTTGAAGATAAATAATGCATACATAGCCATACGAGTGAACCTATCCGAGTTTCATAAAAACAATATGACTACAGTGTGTAACTCTGTTTTTTCTTTAAGAATAAATAAAGGGTGGGCGGTGTGCTTTTATGACAATTTCATTTATGCCAAAAAAAAAAAAAATGATTTAATTTATAATATTTGGTTGTAAAATTTGGGTACTAATTGAACTTGTTTCAAGCGAATGTATTGAGGGTGGATATTTCATTTTTTTAACACTTAGTATATTGGTGCACAACATAACTTGGAACTGGAAGTGACACAAACTCGAAAAACCATGAAAGCTGTCGAAGAAGACAGTGAACGTTACTGCCAAGAACGGAATCAGCTAAAAGAGGATAAAGACGCTCTCAAAGCGCTCTTAGTGAATCTCGAATCCAGCAAGGAACAAGTGGCCAACCAGCTCGTTGCGAAAGAACACGAATGCAATGAGGTTGGAGTGACTTGTAGATCCTGTCAATTAGTAACAGTTGCACCAAAAATTGTCGCTTGATTTTTGTTAAAAAAATAATCTGTTTTCAGTCGCAAGATCGCATTGGCATTTTGGAAAGTCAGTTGAGATGTTTTCAAGACGAGTCGGAGAACCGTAAGACAAAGATCACCGACATGGAAGACATAATTGCTGATAGTCGTAACAAGGAATATGAGGCGCATATGACTTTGCAGGAACTAACGGAAGAAGTCAAAAATTCGCAAAGACAGCTACGCGATGCTGAAAACCGTTTGTAAGTTTAAAACATCTTAACCTGATTTTGTTAAAGAAACAGGAACAGTCTTGTGCAGTCATTTTTTATATATATAGGCCTATAATTTTTTATATATTGTAAGCTTAATGTGGAAATCACAGTATTGTTCACTGTGATCTATTTGGTCATTATCATTATGAAACTAGTTTGTTTTTTTATTTTCTAATTGTTATTTATGTTTATCCCTGTTGATTTTTTTGCAGAATAGAAGCTAATGAAGAAGCTTCTACGTCACGAGCTCGGATTGTCCAATTGGAGATGGAAGTTGAACAACTGCAGCACAACTTGACCAATGAAAAATATGAACGGTACGATGGTGTTTAAACCTTTTTCTGGTGTGCAATGAAAAATTTCACTTGATTCATTCATATTGTACAGGGTGAACAAAATTGTTGGACATGTGTGGACAAATAGTACCCACCAAAACAAACACTATGTTGTAAACCTATGTTTGCAAATGCTGTTTGTGAATTACATCTAGCTTATTAGTGTAATGCAGTGTATCCCCTTATTTAAGCAGTGCACTGTAAACTGTTGAACATTTAATTTAAATTTAATGAAATTTATTGTGAAAGTATTACCAGTGACAACAACAGCACAAACAAGGAGTTACGCTGCAGTGCATCAATGGGCCAAGCATAGTGTCAAACAATGTTTTATATAGTCTTTTTGTTTTGTTTTGTTTGGTGGTTATTACTCACCCTCAACGTTTGTCCAAGCATTTTGGTTACACACTCTATTATGAATTCAGGGAAAAGGTGTACCAAGATCTGAAGCGGCTCAAAAGAAGTCTTCCACAATCGGATGATGAACAGCGGAGAACAGACCGAGTTCATTGCGTTTTGTCTCCAACAGTATTGGATACGCATCATCAAGATTATACACGCTACAGGTGACACTTTTTTTTATATCAATTTTTTTTTTGTATAAATTTGAATTGTTGGTGAAACTAAGGCTACACTATTATGTATGTATGTAGGTATACAAGAAGTCCCACCGAAGAGCGTTTCAGGGACCCCAAAGATTATAAATGAGAAAGTACCGAACAGTATCTAATGTCAATCAAAGAAATTTATACTTTTTCGAGAACATTTTTTGTCCTATAATAGTTTTATTACTGTACATTGAACCAGTATTTTGTAGCGTTGTGACTACCAAACGTAGGTGCTATTTATGTGTAATTGTATTATTTTTTTGTATCATCGGCATTGATGTCTGATTTTTATGACATATTTGTAAAGTTATACAGTTTAAGTGATATAATAATCATGATAAAGTTTTAATTAATTAAATCGTTAATTATTTTGATAGATTTTAATTTCATGTTGATTACTTGTTTTTCTTTTTTGATGATGATGTAATAATGATAGAGGTGTAAATTAATTTTCATCATTGTTGCTTTTTCTGTTACACAAGAATGTAAACATTTTTAAATATTTAAATTTTACTTTCAGTTTTGATAATTATTTAGAAGGGAGGTTATTATTTACTTTTGCTTGATTAAGCACATGGATGATTGTCCAGAATTGCAAGTTGTTCGACGTTTACAACAAGAAATTCAGCAGGTAAAACCAATTGGCGTGATGATTTATTTTAATATCCAGTGCATGTAAGTAATTTCTTGTAGGGGTACTTTTCAGTTAGAAGCCCGACCTCTTTAGTGTGGCTACTCTTGTACTTGGTTATGGGTTATTTTGCAGGTTAGATTGGGGGAAAAAGCAAATCGCACAGATACGTTATTTTTTTCCACCTAACCTAGCATGCGAAATAACCAAGTAGCAACACCAAAAGCGGTCGGACATTTAATCGAAAAGTACCTTTTTGTGATTTATTGTTTGTATTTGTTTTATTTTTGCAGTACAAAGCATCTCAAATGTGTATAAGTTTGGAAATTTCTCAGATGAAACAATCGGTGGAAAACATCGAAGCTAAGCGGTGCGAACTGTTGAACGAAAATCAGAACGTCGCGGAAGAGCTGAACTGCGTGTTGTCAATGTGCACTCAGCTGCGGACCACGAAACAGCGGCTAAATAAAATCATCGAAGAAAAGGATTATGAAATTTGCCAGGTACATGTTGATAGTTGTTCACTTGTAGCTCGAGTGTTTGTGTTAGCAATGCAGATGCAAAGTTTTAATTCATTGTTCAGCTGCAGAAGGAAAAGAGGAGTCTGAATCTGTCCCTTGAGAACTGCAAAAGTCAGCTGAAAGACGAAGAGGACCAACTGCGAGAACTCGATGTGATTTTGAACACCAAGAGGCAAAAATCTCGATTTTCTCACGAGTCCATGCAACAGCTCGTAACGAATTTGAACTGCGCCCACACTCAATTGTGCAACGCTGAGAAAAACTTGTAAGTCTAGCTTTGGGAAAATTCCAACTGTTTAATTAATAGTTGGGTAGTTTAGCTTTGGGTTATGAAAGTTGGACGTCTAAATACAGTACATTCAACAGGATAAATGTATGCGACGGACTGAAACTTCTTGAAAATCCCACCTGTCACTGTGCAAAAGGAGACTATCATTGTGTTGGAAACTGGTAAGAAGCTATATAAAAATATATTCACGAATTTTATTTCTATATTTAACTGAAAAGAGCATTCACTTCACTTAAAAGCTAGGTTTCTATAACGACCATTGGAAAATGACATTTTTACTTAATCTGGAACTAAGTTTTCTTCACGTTGAATTTATCACAGATTTAGCTAGTGGAACTCCAAGTAAATGTTTTGTATTAATTCTGTAAATAATAGCTCCAGTAAATCATTCATCGGACACATGGACGGTGATTAATATTACAAATAGAATTAGAAAGATTGGAACTGTGGAAATCGGATTAATCAATGGTTTTATTTATATTAATGGTGCTGCTGTATAAACTGGAGGAAAATGAGGGAAGGAAATGTCATCAATTTTTTTGTCATCTTGAAGCAAACCATACTCATCCATAACGCAATTATTTTCAGCAAAAACGATGTTCATAACTGCCTGGACAACATCAAGGATGCATTGAATAGACACTGCATCGCTTGCCAACACAAGGTTCCGCCATGTACCGAAGTCGTTCCTCCGTGTGTTGCTGCTTGTAAATCTGACAAGTGAGTATTATTTATTTATTTATAATTAGAAAACAAAAACAACTGAAAATTAAGAGTTATGCAAGATGGAACTATTTGATGCCTCTCGTGGAGTTGGATATAGAAATTAATTAGTTTAAGATTTGATCCGTTTGTTAGATTTGAAAATGTGCCCAAATGTACTAATGGGAAAATAGTTGTGAACAATGTATCGTGGTGCAAGGATCATTTCAAAAACAGAGTCGAGCCTTGCGTGATGTCCAACATGGAAATTCCTCAGATGCCATTAGATGACCACAAGCAGTGAGTTTCGTATTTTTGATATTTATTTTTTTTTTCTGGCACTAACTTGAGCGCATCACAACCACCAATGAAAGACAATTTGGGAAGTCGAATGCGCTTAATGTTACCCAAAACTAGTTTAAATGCTTCTATCATTGCTTGCTTGTGAAACCTTAAGTTCTTTAAACAGCCATGTTTCGGGTAAGAAACGGTCGTCGTCGAGTAAAGCGGCGGAATTCTCGACAGACGGCAACACACGTTTTCCTAGTTCAGTACAGTAAACCACGTGATGCAAAATGAATGTATTATCTTTTGAAAAGAACAGACAATGGGCAATTTTCTTCTCAAGCTGAAAACATTTTTTAATAATCAACTCATTTTTGTTTGGAATTTTTTTTTTTTTTTTTGGTCATACAATTCTTGATTGAGTATATTATTTTCCTAACACATTAAGACAGACATGAATTGTACAATGTATCAACTAAAAAGAAAATCATGTATGCAAAACAATCGATCGTGCTAGATTTTTTTTCAACTACATGACTTGGAGGAAAAAATTTAGCATACGAAGCAAGATGAACACTATGCATTTTTTCAATTTTTTGCAATGACATGAAGCAAAACTTTTGTCGAAAAAACTTGGTATAAAAAGTGCTCATAAGAATCAAAAGTCAATCATGGCCGCACTCTCTCACTCATACACCTTTAACATTTAGCGAAATAAAACATCTTCATTAAAAAAAAAAATTATCTGAAACGATTTAAATTAATTGTGTAATAAAACGCTCAGTTTTTCATATAAAACAATTCGTTGCTGAAAATATAATAAAAAGGAACGTTAAAATGGCATGTTTTGGAAACCTAGTTTTGCACTAAAAAATGTGTGTGGTATTTTTATTCTCTGAACGTTCAAAGATTCCTATTTATCTTGAGAAACGTTCTGTGTCTATTTTAAATATAAACTAATCAAATTAATCAGTTCACTACAGAAATTTGGATCAACACGTTCCAGCGTAATTGAGACGCTATGGGAGTTTCACTTTACATTTTAAATTAATTTGTTTACTATTTATTTTTCATATATATGTATAATATTTTTTTTTGTAGAAGCATACATTTCATTTAGTTTAAAAAATAAATGGCGAGGCTCAAAACATGCAATTTTAAAGTTCGTGTCGTACAAGGTATGACATAAAAGAATCATAGGTACACCTCAAAAGTTGAATTCGTTCACAAAATTGTTTTTTTACCAGAAAAAGAAAAAAACGTATTCGAAGTAAAATGATACAATACTGTCTCGTAAGTGACTTCTGCGATAGGGAACATTGACCATTAAGTGACGAACACGAACCCTATTAAAAATAAAAAATCAACTAAGAAAAACGAAAAAGTTTGCCCGAAATACGATGTCAACATTCCCCCAATGAAAAACGAACAGGTACACAGAAAAAAAGGAAATTTTTTTTCTTCCTATGACAACAGTTTACAATGATGACATAAGATGCACAATAAGAAATTGCGAGTGTTTGAAAGAGGTATCAAATCGTTTGGATTGGTATCAAATTGGCCATTTTTTCTCAATTTAAATGAAAGGGGAAAAAAATTATATCACAACGACCACCAGGTGATGACTAAAGATTGTTCATTGGTTCAAGCTAAAGGTTCGTAAAAGTTCGTTGTTGTTGTTTTTTTTTTGTTAGTTTTATTTTTGCATCAAAATGGAAAAATTTCAGTTCCCCTCATGCAAGGACTCGTAAAAAGCTAGGCCTACGCAAACGGTAAGAAAAACACGATTGAGCAGTGATTTACAGCATGGATGATGTCGTTGACAGCTTTTGGTTGCATTTCTCAAGTGAGGCACAATTTGAAAATCATGCATTTTTCTTTTATACATATAACCCCCTTTTTAAATTATCGAACTCACACGGTTCTTGGTGATGCATGAACTCGCTCTCTAGGTGGCGATTAAAACCTCCGTAAAGAAGAAGAAGAAATGAGGGGGCGGGGAACAAAAACACGAAAGCAACCGTTGTTTTTAAGTAGAAACGCCACTAAGCATTCACACGAGCAGTGGTGGTCTGATCTCCTTGTTGACGACATAGAAACGATACTTGTTACCGAAACAGCCCCAAATGACGGCAATGTTCTCGATGATGATGTTGATAGGGATCGTACAAAGTGCACCGATGACACACAGGAGGAATTTGACAAGTCCGAGACGGTAGAGACTGAACGATTTGATGACGCCAAAGATGTACATGTAAATGTTCATGGCACCGATAAAGCAGCAGATGAAGTCCATAAACTGCCAGCAGGGGATGGGGAAGAAGGCGGCGAGGATCACGTTGGATGTGCTGAAGGGTATCGTCACCCACGAGTAGAGCGAGATGCACAGAAAGAACTTGACGCGCAGAGGAATGGCCGGGCTGTGGACGACGAGAAAGATGCCCTGCATCCAGCGCTTGCGTTGCTGAAGGAAGTCCCACAACGTGAAGGGAGACTTTTCCCACATCTCGCCCTCGACAAAGTTGAAGTCGTAGCCGTCGCGGTACGCTATCATGCTGAAGAAGCAGTCCTCGGCCACCGATCCGTCCAGTCCGTGGTCGAACGAGACTTTGCGTTCGGCACCGACCTGCGTGACCACGTAGGATCCCTTCCAGCTGAAGAGCGGCTTGTGGAACATGTTGAATTGGAAGCGGATCTTGCCCATGTCGTCGGCGACGCGGAAGCTGTCGGCGAGCGTCGTCACCCAGTTGACGACGTTTTCGTTGGCGTACGTTATCAGTCCCTGGCCGAACTGGCAGCGGCCATCAAAGACGAAATTAAGTATCCCGCGGACCGAGTTGTCGGTGAGAAGCGTCTCTTCGTCCAGATGCACGAGCCAGTCGTTGTCGTTGAGCATGTTGACGTCGTCTTCGAGGCAGTATTGCAAGGCTCTGGCTTTGAACAGCGCCCCGCTCTTTGGTCTGTAGGTCGTCGGGACGACGACTTCACGCACCCGCGGGTGTTTGGACAGGTGGATGGGTCGGTCGGTCACCACTTCCATCATGAAGTTTTCCAGCCCGACGTCGAGGCACGTGTTCATGTTGCGGATGACGTTCCTCTTGACCAGGTCGGGAAAGTCACCCCGAGTGACGGTACGGATGCAGACGAACGGTGCTAGCAGCGGCGAACCTTTTAGCTTCACCTTCTCGGGGAAGCTGTTGTACATGAGCAGGCCGAGGCAATTGCACAAGCATTGAGGTAAGGCAAGCAGCGTGAGTAGCCGTAGCACGTAGAGGACCACGGTGCCCAGCACGCCATACTGTTCGAAAGGGTCGATCTCCTCCGACTGGAACTTCCAGAGTTTCACTCCCCCCGCACATACTTCGAACGTTATCAGGACAAAGAAACAAAGGCAGCAATGCAAAATGTGTTTGTTTCGACTGCTCAGCATGATTCCAACTTTTAAGATGTTACCGTTGTCATATCTGGAAAGGCACACAAAAAAAAAAATACAAATTAGGCCTACACATAATTTTAAAACTAAAAAGTACAGGCAACTCGCGCTTAATCGACAGGTTATGGGCCACTGCCAAAAACTGGAAGTCAATGAAATGTGAAACAAGTACAGTAGTGAAAACATGACAAAATAGATTGAAAAGTGCGGACCATGCGTCGAATGTTCTTCGATTGAAAAATGAAGGATGCCAGTATTAAAATTATCCCGTCTATCATAAATTAAACTTGATCTTGGAATAATTTACAGCCGTCGTTCCATTGATGCAAAATCGAACATAACAAAAAGTGATTTTTACTATGCCATGATACAAATGATAGATGGGGAAACTTCTGCACAGTAATTATGGAAAAGTTTCACTGATAACAAGCGGATCCATTGTAACGATCGATTTATAAGAATCGAATAGCGTTAGTAGTAAGGTACAAGTTTGCAATTATTATTATTATTACGTACACACAATCGTGCGAAGAAGAATGTAACGATTGGGTGGTGCAAAACTTGGCAGCAAACACTGCAAAAATATAAATATATAGCCTACTGTAGATAGTATCGCGGCAGGTGTACGTTATGTTTTTGCGGTTTCAGGTGAGAATTAACGCAGCATAAGATAAAAAAATAAAAGAATACCACAAAATGATAACCGATATCATATTCATTACTTGGTCGATCACAAGTGACACACGATAACATTCACAGCCACAGCAAACAATTCAGGTATCTTTCATTGATTTTGTTTTTGTTTTTGTCTTTTTATCTACGGTTACAAAAAATATATATATATTTACGTATTTTCACTTGACCCACAAGCTTTGTATACCAGGAAAAGAAAATTATTATTGATTTGTAATCTTAACCCTGTATCAACTTCTGCAATACCGAATGTAACCTAATTTCGGATATACCAATCAATAGCTACTAACGGTATGCTATACTACACATTACTTCATGCTGAGTATCGCCTGCCTGTAGTTTTATTTTAAAATAATGTGAATGAGTTGATACATGAAAGTTACGCGTAAATCAAAAGCTTTTGTATCGATGTTTTGTAGCTTGACATTAATCACCTGTTTTTTGTTTTTGTTTTTGAGTTGTTTTTTTTTTACACAAGTATATCGGTAGCATGCCAATAGGCCATCACATTTAACATATGTGCACTTACAGCAATTATTAAATTGATTGCAAAAATTGCACTAAAAAAAATAACTTGTGCAATGCAATGCGTATTATCCCGCTGCTGTATACTATAAATTACTGGTGAATTATTATCTACAAATATTTCCAACGTTTTAGTTACTAAGGTCGATTCGTGATGGCTGTGGCATTTAGTTGAAGCGATATCCGTATCTTATGGGAAAAAAATAAATCTTGATACTAGGTTGACCATCATTCAGGATTCTATCTATAATTACAGTATTCACATAAAGTATGTTATTACAGTATTTATACTTTTTGAATGTGTACAGTAGGCCTATGCCCTATACGATGAACAAAAATCTGATAACATTAACCAAAAATGTAACATTTGTTTTGACTGAATTTTATGACTAATACATTTAAAGTGCTAGGTGCCTATTTGTTTGGATAGCTCTCTAACAAATTTTTATGAATGCATGTGCAGTAACATTTCAAATGCTGCTTTGCATGAGAATGAATCATATAAGCAACTAGGATTACTCAGAATTATAATTTTGCAACTCCAACTGTTGACGATGATGAGCAATAAATTAGCAAGGGGAAAATAAACATTTTTGTCTATTTGATAACAGGTTAAAGCACTTATTAAAACCTCATTTAGCTAATCTATTGGTATGGTAAAGTATGGCAAAAGCGCCTGTCTGGAACACTAAAATATTATTCGTTTCGGGTTTGTCTGTTCTGTTTTTTAGTTAGGCCTGAAATTTCGTTTAGTAAACCATTTAAAGATAATGATTACATGAACTGTATTAATATTATGTTTCAATTTAATACATATAAACTGCTTTAAATCTCTCCCGAGAAGATGAGTATACTTTATACTTAGTGTTATGTTAAATATATAAAGGATACTCCATGTATAAAAAAATAAAGTATACTTTATAGTAATTATAGACATCTGTTGATACCAAACTGGTATTTAGTGCAAGTAGTAAAATATTTATTACACATGTTTAATACAGATTTTATATTAATAAATGTGGGTATTGAAATTATTTCAAGTTCTAAAAATGTTTTTGTTTTTTTACTGCAATTTCCAGTTGCTATAGTGTACTTTATGATATGTTTTATCTAAATATCGGTGACATTTTTAAACCTATCACAATTTTGAGTTATTTGTAATACATGCTAGGTGTTGAAAATCTAGATTATCAAAATGCGGTTTTAAATCATGTCATTCCAAATCGGAGCGCCTCGATTACCATTATAAAAAACTAAATAGCCACACCCCCTTCCTACTCAGTACCTATAACACGGCATGCGATGGAAATAATATGAAAATATAAGTTGGGGAAAAAATGATTTTGTTTAACATTAATTATAAATTGTGAAGGCTAGAGAAATAAGAGATTTATAACCGAGATGAGATAGGGTTTCATTTTCAGTGCTATGTTAGTGGTCGACAAAAACTCTTTTGGAAATCCCAGGATTTTGTTTAAATATACTGACAGTTTCTTCTATATTAAGAGAGAACAGAATATCGTAACAAAAGATGGTTTAAATAATATATTAGTCTCGTGTTTTTTTTTTGTTGATATAATATTAATGTCTGATAAGGGGGAGCCGCCCCTTGGCATGGATTGGGCAATTTCATCTTGTCCATGTGTATGACAAGGAAGAATCAACCCCTCAAAAAAAACAAAATGCCACCCTATACATCACAATTTCCTCATTTAATTACCTGGGACGTTGATCAGGGTAGTAACCTCAACATTGTTTGTTCGAAGAAGAAAAAAATCCAATCAATTAGCCACGATTTTCAAAACACTACTTCCAAGGCCATAGTCACAAAACAGGTACACAAGAAGCTTAACGTTATAAATGGCCAAGCCTTCGCGAATCGTTTAGGTTAAAATGTAGAAAAGTCATATAGGAAAAAGAATAGGTAAAGAATAAAGATGATGTTCGTGGCTAATGGAAAAAAATTTATAATTAATTGATGAGTAATATTAACAATGACTTATATGAACATCATGCTCACCATCCGCATCGGCCTCTCTTCGTTTTTTTGTTGTTTTTTTTTTTTTTTGGATGGCTTTAGCGTTTCAAAGGGGTGTGTTAATGCTGTGGAACTCCATGAGGGATTTGATGGATGTACCTTCTTGAGGGAGGTGTGGTTTTTTTTATGTCTTTGTTGTTGTTGTTTTTTTCGGTGAGATGGTCTTGTCCACCCTAAAAATAAGAAATCCTAGTAATCTACTCACTCCCTCACCTCACTCGCTCACATTCACCACACAACGCCGGCGACCCAACATGGCCGCCCTGACAAGCGAAATGCATTGTGGGATATGCGGTGATACATTGTCCGCTAAGCACAGCGCGAGATGGAAGGGTTTTGTCCAAGTTGACCCGAGTTCGTGGAACTAATAACGTGGGATTTTCTTATTTTTATATGACATTTAAAGTATTAACGAAAAAAGTTTATATATTTTTTTTTAATATATAACTACGTGAGGTAGTTGTAGAGATAAAAAGTTTAAGTGGTCGAACAATCGATGTTGAACGACGAAGAAGACAATGAACTTCAATGAAGGATGAAAAGCTAAATTGGCAACAAGTTGTGAACTAGAAAAAGTTTCTCGTCTTGTGTTTGAGTAAGTTGTTGTTTCGGCTTTGTATTACTATTATTATAGGTTGTGTGCTAGTAACCTTACTGACCAAACATTTAATGTCTATGGTTGGTGTTGAATTTATTGTTGACAAGTCACGTTAAGCCATAGATAGTGGTTGTTTTGATTCTTAATGACAGAATATCAAGGTTATTATTATTATTATAACACGATTTTCAACGATGAATTGTGACCAGTTTCTCATCTTAACGTTGTGAATTCAGTGTGAATTCAGTTTTTACGTATGTGTATACATAGAGATGTATATATTATATAAATATTTAAAATATATCGTATATATATATATATAACCAATGTAATGTGCATACGTATGTAAACAATACTTTGAGTACTGAAGGCACTAATATAACAGGTATACAAAATCTGTTATAATTTATACGGTATATTTATACATTCAATTTATTGCAATTAACGATAAATGAACATACAAGAAACGATATATGATGTAGTACAGTACTGTATAGAGGAAGTTATGTGGTGTTTAAGTACACCATAAATAGGTATAAAGTATACTGTATAATCTAGGCATTGCAAAGAATGCCTAGCTTTTTTGGCAAAATATTAAAGAACATCTTGTATAGAACTGTTTAGATTAGTTAACATTAAAAATAATTGAGTGTATAATAGAATGCATCTCTAAAAAATAATTGAGTGTAGATTTAAACCTAACCTAAACCTTGCAGAAACTAAATAAACAGCGCTAATTTCTTACTTTTCCAAAAGTCTAGGCAGTCTATACAATTCCTGGATTATATACATTGCCAGCAACATACACATCTTTACAAATAAGTGTTGTGAGCTTAGTCCAGTACAGTACATACATTAATTTTAGTCTGGTTATTTTTATGTGTATTACAGCACATAGTAACTGAAACAGTATTGCGATTTAGGATATAAAATGAACTAATCTTTGATCAAAGTTTGAATATCGATTTTTTATTTGCCACAATTAGAAATGTCACCCTGTAATTCCAGGTATTAACTGTTTTGTGATAGATGTGTTTACTTAGATTAACTTGTGAATGGCAATAAGGGTATTAACTTGTCATTTTGGGATTACGGTTGAAAATCATCCCTTAAAAAGCCTTTTTCTCGTGAATTGCTTCAACTTTTTAAAGCCCTGTGAATTTACCACATCATTTCAGCCGAATAATTAGTGAAATCGTTAATCATATATTCATAGTGTTTACAATTTCCAAACAGTCCAAGGTCGGATTTTTTTATGATAGATGTTAAAAGTCAAGGTTTTGTTTCTTTATTTGTATATATATAATTTTTTTTTTGTAAATGTAATACCCTACTGACCTATTGTAAATGTGAGAGAAACAAAGCATCCTGTTGATAACGGTGTGCATTTAGTGTTTAATAACAACGTTGCTTGATTACTCTTGCATAAAATACTATAATCTGATAACTTCACTGCTAGACACGCCTATTTACAGTGAAGTTTGCTGTTGATGAATTACCACTAAGTTTGTTTTTATATACAGTGTGTGTGTGTGTGTATATATATATTATCCAATAAAATAGAATAAC